>JAUJPP010000003.1:29431053-29489237 GCA_030562195.1 Nipponacmea schrenckii | reverse complement strand
AAAGACGTTTGGTAATAAATAATATCAAAAAGAAGGGTTTCTAAACTGGCAGATAGGACACTAAGCCTTTAAAAGATTTTAAATTTTTGTTATCCAAATATATTTTATGTAAATAAATACACTGATTTATTTCATTGAGATTTCCTTGTCACTTATTCGCAATAGATAGGTTAACCAAGATTGAAACGAGTATCACTTCCGGTTTGGATTTTTTATTCTAAAAGGGTTCTAATTATGCCTGATAGTATATATGTATAGCTTTTGTACTGATTTCTTACATACACCGGAAGCTGGGTGACCCAACGCGGTTCTAAAAAACCGGAAGTTCTCACGCAAGAACCGGAAGTGGTAGAATTTTTTTTATGATGCGGTTTTATTTCTATAGGCGACTTCTCTATATTCTGTAATTTTCAAAGCGATCGGATAATTAGCAACAAAGTTATGCAATTATGCATATTATTATTATGCAATTACTAACTACTGATGCGTAAAAATTTTAGTTTTATATATTCATTTTCTATTCCAGTACGTATCTTATCGTATTTTTCAAACCAAATTTCTATACCATTTTCGAGCTTCCCAAAAAAAAAAAAAGTCTAATGAAAACTATGGAAGGGAATAGCTGCCATAATTAGATGCAATGAAGTAGTGTCTAATTCCATTGTAATTAGTCAAATGACATGTGTAATAAAACAAAATACCTTAATATCAAAAGACATATGACTGCTTTTGTTAAAGTAAACCGTTTTAAAACAAAAGTTGTATGTTTAACGGCAAGATCACTCTTGTTTTTGTAGAATATAATATTACTAAAAACTTTTTACATTAGATGTATGTCACAAACCCCCTTCATAACACACTGGTTATTTGTCGCGTGCAGTTTCTCTTTTTACATTTCACTTTTGTCATATCTCTTTTGTCGTATCTTTTACGTTCATCACATGACCATCACGTGACCAAAAAATAGAAATCATATAAGAACTGCTCCCAGTGGAATTTATAGTCTTGTTCTTCATGACAGACGGTAAATGAATTTTCGCCACCAATTTCCATCACTTTCACAACTCTCTCTGTACATTAGAAAATCTTTTACTGTTCCTCCCACTATATATTCACTCTCTGATTTCTGTGTCATATCAACTTTGTTAACAAGATTTAAAATTTTATTTACAGATTTATTTGACAATTCATACATAGATAAACCGTATTTGTGACAGATAAAATTCAAACTGTTGCATACTATGGATCGACTTCCATGTATAGCTAATTTGGCACAGATATTAGTACATATATTTTGGCTATTTAAAATGCTATTTGCCTCAACAGAATAATCGGAACAGATAACATTTAGCAAAGAACAGTGTGTCCGTTGTGGAAGATTCCATATGCTTTGCGCCATGCACAGAAAAAAGTTGTAACATTTTTGTTGGAGTGGTCCCACAATTGACATCCACAGAGAGGCATGCAGTAAGTTTTAAATAGCTTATATTTAACATATGGATCTACAAATTTAAATTGCTTAAAGTAACCTTCACTTTCGTGTTTGAAGCCTGTACACAAGAATCTGTAAATGCTACTCTGAACTGACTTGTTCGATTACCTTGCCATCTAGTATAACCTCCTTACCCCCTTTAAAAAATATTATCAATGTCAGATCTCCGGTTAAAAATAAAAAGCTTACATTTTTTGGGATTAAATTTTACATCATATTCTTTAGAGAATTTGCTTGATATCTCTATAAGGTGCAATAATGCCTGTCTAATGGGCGTAATGAAAGTTACCTTGTCTGCATAGGCTATCGCTCCTACATACACACTTCCAACTTTGCAACCAAAGTTGCTTTTCTTACACCTATTCAGCAATTCATCAATGTAGATGGTAAATAATATTGGCGACAGGACACCTCCCTGCTTAACACCATTTGAAACATTGAATGACTGGGTCGTGTAATTCCCCCATCTGATACGTATTTTTTGATTAACGTACATAAGCAAAAGAAATCTGGTAATTACAGGGCATAATCACAATAATACTATAAACCCCTTTTTAAACAAGTGGCCAGGTTGTAGGGAGAATCATTATCATTATAAACTTGACTATTGTCCCCATGAATATGATTATCATTACTTTCAGATCCGATATGATCATAGTTTCCTTCCACCTTGATGTCCCCAGATCCGATATGATGATAATTATCAACTGTTATTTCAGGATAGTTATCATTGTTACCAATATGGTTGTAATCATCTTCATCGTTGAAAGTACCAAACACTCCGTTAATATGATTATAATCTGATTCAAGATGATTAGAGCTCACGGACGGATTGTTTCCGATAATAATATGATTGTAATTGTCTTCATGTACAGAATGATCGTGAGTTCCAATATGATTATAGTTATCAAGATCTTTTGCAGATTTTACTTTCAGTTTATCATCCCCGACATGATCATAATTATCAGTAGTCTGGATTTGAGTTTTTCGATTGTGAGTGATACTTGAGTTAAGATGTGTAGCAGTAGCTTGTACTTTTGGTTTATTGTCCAGTTCTATTTCATCATATCCACTGATGTCTTTACTACTATTAATAGTTCCAGGACCATCAATAACATGATAATGTGGTGTAACAGTTTGTATAAACGTTTTCTTATCTGTTGATGGTGGTGTTGGTGACTTTTTCCGTCTGTAAATAGAGTTGAATTTGTCATAAGTCGTATTTTCTATGTGACTAACACAGATGTCATGTAGTTGTTGAATTTACTCCACAGTGCAGAAAATTATCACTGTAAAGCGTGTAAATAGTTTAGTAATATATTGTGTATCATTTTTTATTTCAAAAATCTCACATCCTGCTAATATTGTCAGGTAAAATATATCAATTGAAACTCTGTAAATATCTGATAATCTTACCTCTTGTACAGAAACACTACCACTACTATAATAATAACTATAATAATAATAACACCAAATATTCCTCCAACTATAGATCCTAAAATATTATACATCATAATTCCTAGATATTTTAAGTTTAATAGTGATAGTACGTGCATACTTGTTGTTTTTATATCACTAAAGACAAATCTTAATGTTAAACTTTAGGTAGCCGGGAATTTGTGCTACCATTGGGAATTGTATCTATAAATTTTAAAATCAACATCCATACACATGGTTAAATTAACAGATAAAAAGATCTCATGTCTACATACCCACTTTGCTAGTTTCACCAACGTCTTGCTCTAGTATAAAATATAATATAAATAAGATTGATAAAAGTAATCATAAAGAGAAATAAAACGTATGTTGTGATTTGATATACAATTACTTAAATATTAAAGAGAAAGTGTTGTTATTATTACAAACAACCTAGTTTCGATGTTTTAATTTTTGAAATATTTCAATCGACAGTATACTCTGAGAGATGCAAACAAAGGACTCAATCGTTGCTGTAAAAAATATTGTAAAATGAAATAAAACTAATGAAATAATTAGTTAGGGACTTATTATTTAATGGTAAACCTATGGTGGTTGAAGGTTGGAGTGTAGGATGGGGTGATTTTGTAACTGAAATACAAACGAAGTATCTAATTTTTTATTAAAATAACTAGTTATGGCTTTCAGACAGAAGTTAGAATTTCCAATGGATTTTAATAAAACTTGGTGTGAGCATTGGAATTGATAGGACGGCGGTCAAATTCGAATCTGACATTTTTCGATGAATATTTTTTTGACTTATTGCCCTTGACTTAGTAAAATCTCGTCAAAATTGTATTGTTGATGCAATAGAAGCTATAATTTTGAATGGATTTGAATGAAACTTGGTATGAGCATCGAAATTGAGAAGACGGCGGTCAAGTTTGAATTTGACGATTTTCAATGAATGGCTTTTGAGTCATCACCCTTGACTTAGTAAAATTGCGTCAAAATTGATTGTGGGTGCAATAGAGACTACAATATTCAATGGATTTTGATGAAACTTGGTGTGAGCATTGGAATTGATAAGGCGGCGGTCAAGTTCAAATTTGAGGATTTTGAAAAAGACAGTTTTGAGTTATTGCCCTTGACTTAGTAAAATAGCATAAAAATTTTATTGTGAGTGTAATAGAGGCTACAATTTTCAATGGATCTGATGAAACTTGGTATGAGTATTTAAATTGATAAGACGGCAGTCAAGTTTGACTTTGACGATTTTTATACGCCCACATGAAAATGTGGGCGTATATTGCCATCACCCCTCTCCGTCCGTCGGTCCGTCCGTCGGTCCGTCCGTCCGTCCGTCAACAATTACTTGTGTACGCGATACGGGCCAGAGTTTTTTTTATCCGATTTGAATGAAACTTGGTATGTGTATTCATCTTGATAATATCTCGGACAAGTTCGAAAATGGCACGATACCAGATGTCGGTATATGAGTTTGGGCCCTTGATCAAATGAAAAAACGTTAAAATTTACTTGTGTACGCAATAGAAGCTGTAGTTTTTATCCGATTTGAATGAAACTTGGTATGTGTATTCATCTTGATAATATCTCGGACAAGTTCGAAAATGGCACGATTCCAGATGTCGGTTTATGAGTTTGGGCCCTTAATTAAATGAAAAAACGTTAAAATTTACTTGTGTACGCAATAGAAGCTGTAGTTTTTATCCGATTTGAATGAAACTTGGTATGTGTATTCATCTTGATAATATCTCGGACAAGTTCGAAAATGGCACGATTCCAGATGTCGGTTTATGAGTTATGGCCCTTGATTAAATAGAAAAACGTTAAAATGTACTTGTGTATGCAATAGAAGCTATAGAAGCTATAGTTTTCATCCGATATGAATGAAACTTGGTATGTGTATTCATCTTGATAATGTCTCGCCAGATGCCTGTTTATGAGTTATTGCCCTCGATTAAATGAGAAAATTTTAAAATTTACTTGTGTACGCAATAGAAGCTGTAGTTTTTATCCGATTTGAATGAAACTTGGTATGTGTATTCATCTTAATAACATCTCGGACAAGTTCAAAAATGGTGCGATTCCAGATGTCGGTTTATGAGTTATTGCCCTGGATTGGACTTGGTTGCTCGGATTAATATGGTATAGTATGGATGTTTTGATTTTGTGTTTTCAAAATCCGTTTTATATCCAGTATTAGTTTGCCATCTAAACTTTATTTCCTGTTAATATTGTGTATAAAGAACTCGTGTATCATATTGTGTAATTAACAAGTGTACATATTTTGTAAATTGCTGTTTATTGGGGCTTTTGCCCCCTTTCAAAAATGACAGAAAAACATTCGGGCAACCGTGAATTTATTGGTAGTCCGAAAAAATTGACTTTTTCTAAGGATGCTACAATTATTATTACTGTCAATAATAAATTAACAACAACTGCATCTGATGTGGTTAAATCCGTGAGGGAAATATGTGGGGATGATGCTGTTTTGGCATGCGTACCTCGATCTGGAAATAACTTTGAAGTAACGCTTACCGACGCTGAGAGCGCGAAGGTGTATGTAGAATCAGGTTGTTCTATTAAAGATGAACCGGTTTTGACGAAGTTTGTTGATTCTCGTATCAAAGTTGTTTCTTTTTTGCATCTGTCATCGCTGATTCCAGATGGAGCGATATTGCACAAACTTCGAATCTGGAAAGTTGAACTGGAGGGTCCAATCCGCCGACGTAAATATGAGAATGATGAAGTATATGATGGAACAAGGTATATGAAGGTGAAGTTTCCTGGAGAGATGTTTTCGTTACCCTATACAACAGGGTTTGAAACAGAGAATGGAGTGGAATATTTTGGAGTTCGACATGACAACCAGGAGAAGGTTTGTTTCACTTGTCTCTCGCCGGATCATCTGAATCTTGACTGCCCAACACGTCGCTGCCGTGCGTGTGGAGAACGGGGTCACATTCAACGGAATTGTCCTCACCCATGGTGTGATGATTGTAGAAAACAGTCTATTCGCTGTTCGTGTATCCCACCCGCTATTTGGCTTCCTGGAGCTACAGACGTTCCCTTTCAGCCAAGTTTGCCAATTGCCTCGACTTCTGTTGTTAGATCTAACAATGTTGCCATTGATTTGTCTAACAACGTAATTTCTGTTGCTGTTGATGATGATGATAAAGTTGATGATGATGATGATAAAGTTGATGATGATGAAGATAAAGTTGATGATAAGGATGATGATAATGTTGTTGTTGATTATGATGATTATGATGATAACGTTGATGATGATGATAAAGATGAGGGTGGTGGTTATGAAGTGCTTTTCACGATGAGTGAGGAGTGTGATGCAGTTAAAGATGATGATGCTCAAGATGTTTCTTGTGATATGGATATGGTTAGTGAGCCTGTTAGTGGTAGATTCTGGGTCGATAATGGTGACTCTGGTGAACGTGGTGAGAGTAGGCGTGGGCCAAAGAGAGCTGCTAAACCTCCTCCCACCCCTTTACCTGTTAGAGCTCCAATGAAACGCAAAGCTCGCCAGGATCGTCAGAATAATTCAGAGAAATTGAAAGTTGCGGTGTCCCAACGATTGAAAAATATTAAGTAGTTGTAGTGGTGGTACTCTTCTTTGTTATCATTCGTAATGTTAGTGCTAACTGTTAACGCACGTAGTCTTAGGAGTGTTTTGAAAATGACCAATGTATTTAATATTGCTAAGTCTTTGTCATGTGATATCCTCTGTCTACAAGAAACTTTCTGGGATGAGGATTTTGTTCAAAATTATAAACACCTGTGGGATGGTTCTGTGTATTACTCGTGTGACAGGACTCATCCTTCCAACAGGAGGGGATGTGCCATACTAGTGTCGAAACAATTCGCGAGGTTTGTAACGTGTGAATTTTCTGATGATGATGGTCGGTTGTTGCATTGTGTTTTTAAGAATGAGGTAATTAAGTTCAGTATTTTATGTGTTTACGCCCCAAATGATGGTAAAGAGAGAGTGCACTTCATGAGTAAAGTTTTTCGGCGTGTGTCTGATTCTCAACATGTGTTACTGTGTGGTGATTTTAATGACGTTGTTGATTTTAGCTTGTTATGGCGATCGTTGCAGAAACCTGTCATCTTTTATTGAAGAACTCTACCTGATTGACTGTTGGCGGTTCTTCCATCCTAACAAAATTGCTTTTACTCGTCATCAAATAGTGAATAATGTCTTGAAACAATCTAGATTGGATTATGTATTCTGTAGTGCTGGTTTGGAAAAGTTTTTGTCATATTCTACTATCTATCATACGACTGTTAGTGATCATAGTTTTGTCAAGTTAAATCTCAACTTTAAAACCATAGATCGTGGACCAGGAAGCTGGGTGTTCAACAATTCACTTCTGAAAGACGCTGAATATCGTATGCTAATTCAACGGATTGTTAAAGAAGCATTAGAGTGTCCCTTACGTCAAACAGATATTCTCTTGTGGTGGGATAACATGAAATATCAAATTAAAATAAGGACTGTTACCTTCTCTTCCTTTAAAACAAGCTCGAGCTCGTGAGGAATATCAGATTCTTCAAAAACGTCTTAATTGCATCTATCATCGTGCTTCCAATAATCTGCCATATGATTCGAAACATCTAGTTGACCTTGAAGCTGACTTGAGTGTATATGAGTCCCGTATCTGTCAGGGCGCGATTCTGCGCTCGAAAGTTCGTGACTCGTTAGAGTCTGATAGGTGTACAGCGTACTTTTTGAGGTTGGAGAAGCAAAAACAGGAAACTAATATGATAAGGGAGTTAGTTAAAGATGATGGTGTTTTGAGTGAGTGATTCTTTCGAAATTTTGGAAACAGCCCATTCATTTTATTCGATGTTGTACTCGAAAGATAACCGAATTCCCAATGATAAGTCTTCAGTTGAAAAACTCACCAACTTCACGCTCGATCCAGAGATGGCTGCTGTGTGTGATGACGATTTTACCAAGGAGGAACTTTTTAGCGCCCTTAGGGGTATGTCTCGCAATAAGTCCCCTGGTCTCCACTGTTGAGTGGTATGTATGTTTTTGGGATGTGGTTGGTGACTCTTACCTTAATGTGATCAAAGCTGTTGCTGATAGTGAAGAACTTTCATCTTCTATGAAGCGTGGTGTTATCTCTATCTTTTATAAACAAAGGGGGGAAAAAGATAATTTGAGAAATTATCGTCCTATCAGTCTGCTCAACGTTGACTATAAAATTTGGTCCCGTTGCCTGGCTTTGCGACTTAAAACTGTTGTAGCTGATGTCATATCGTTAGATCAAACATCATGTGTTCCGGGGCGTGATATCTCTTTCAATATTTGTGCGATACGCGATGTTATCAACTATGTGGACATTGAGGATTTACCGCTATATCTGCTCAAAATTGACTCCCAAAAAGCTTTTGATATGGTATCGCATGACTTTTTGTTCAATGTGTTAGACTGCATGGGATTTGGTGAAAAATTTCGGAATTATACGAGGATCCTGTATAATGACATTAAAAGTTGCGTAAAGATTAATGGTCATATATCAAAGTCGTTCCCTGTCATGCGATCAGTTCGACAGGGTTGCCCCATCGCAGCATTATTGTATGTTTTGTCTGTGCAGCCACTTAATGCATTGATAAAGGCTAATCCGAACATAAATAGAATTCCTATTCCAGATTCTGAAAAGGTATCATTGGTGTACCAGCACGCTGATGACATGACCCTCACTCTGTCTAATTTGAGTTCTGTGAACGCTTCCTTTGATGCTCTTGATGAATATTGTTCTCTATCTGGTGCTAGAGTAAATGTCGAAAAATCAGAGTTACTTGTTGTGGGTAATGCCAGATGCACTCAATCGGATCTGAGCCTTCCCCTTTAAAATATTGACTGACAGTGTTCTTATTCTAGGTGTACATCTTGGTCCAAATGCTCTTCAATGTGATCGTCTGAATTGGGAGGGTAAAATTTCAAAATTCAAGAGGGTCATCGGCATGTGGTCGTCAAGACAGCTCTCTATTATTGGTTAGGCAGTAGTACTACAAACATTATGTCTTTCACTGGTTTGGTATGCGTCGAGAATAATAAGCATCCCTGAGTGGGCGTGTAATGACCTTAACATGATTATTAGGAATTTTCTCTGGGGGGAAGGACTGCACAGGACTGATAAAGTTTTCAACTGTTTTGGGCGAACGATTTCGTGGAGGTTTAAATATTCCTTCTATTTCATGTCGACGTGATTCTTTTCGTTTAAATTGGCTTGCCAAATTTTTGAATCCTGATGTTGACGCCACATGGAAACTGTTCATGTCATATTTTCTCAAACGGTATAACAATTTATCGTTGACGACAGAGCTTTTATTCATGAAGTACCGATCCAACCAACTTTTGTTGTTGCCAGCATTCCACCGCGAAGTCCTTAGTGCCTGGGATGAGGTAAATTCTGGGGAAAGAGCTTTTTCTGATGATTATAGTTTTATTATAAACCAACCATTGTTTGATAATCCGAATATTGTTCTTAAAACGGGTGTGAATAACTTCAGATTTGCTTTTTTAGATTCTGGTTTAATTAAAATTTCTAATATCATCAATGATAATCTTCCTGGATTTGTATTGCCTATATCTATTGTTAGAATTATACAGAATAAGGTTCCTGATATTCCACATAATCGCATTTGCCATTATTATCATATTTTATGCAATGCATTGCCACCATCTTGGGTTACAATTATTACAGATACTAGTCAGCCTCATCGTCAGTATTATAATATTCATGTTGATGTCGATAACATGTCTATTTTTGTAGATTCATTCACTGCTAAACGAGCATATTGTATTTTAAGAAATAACATTTTTAAAGAACCTTCTGCAGTTGTATATTGGAATGCTAAGGGCTTTTTTTGTCAATTTTAACAAAGTATGGAAGTCAGTTTTTTATAAATATAAGAGTTCAGAGATGATAAGTAATGATTATTCCATTGTGCATAATATTGTATGGACAAATGGGCGAAAATTTGTTTGTAAATTAGTTACTGATCCATTTTGTGTATTGTGTAGTGACAGGAGAAATGAATCTTTATCTCATGTTTTGTATGAATGCTCATCGCTTAAATTCTTTTTAGCTCAGCTTACTGATGTGCTGACTACTTTGCTTTTAGATTCCGGATTTAGTGAGGATGATTTTAAACAATGGATGATTTTCGGTTACGAAATCAAAAAATCTTCACAAAACATGTTTTTAGTTCTTTTATTTTCTTCTGCTCGCTTAGCACTAATTAAGAGGCGAAGGTATTTTATTTCAAAGCATATACATATTGATGTTTTTAAACTATTTACTGAAATTCTTAGATCTCAGCTAAGTTGTATTAAGTCGAAATATGGCCCTGGTATATTTTTGATGTTAATGAATTTTAATCCAATTTTTTATTGACCCCAGCCGATTCTGGTATTGGTTTGAATTTTTCATAATCTGTGATATGTATATGATTTATTCGTGTTGTAACTGTTGACCTTGTATTTTAATTGAATAAATATTTAAAAAAAAAAAAAAAAAAAAAAATACTTTTTTGAATTTCGAGTGTATTTCATACCTCTGTTACACAGATTATTTTAAATTTATTTTAAATACAGGAGATTACCCAGGGGGAATGGGTGACATGGACTATAATCCCAGTATACAAAAAAGGTAGTAAAAATGAGGTAACTAATTATAGAGGAGTGACTTTAGTAAGTCACCTAGGTACACTGTTTACTTCTATTCTAAATAATAGAATCAACGAATTCGACAAGGACTATGGCTTACTTCCTGACTCATTCTTTTGGCTTTAGACCCGGACTTGGTACAAGAGATGCAATATTTGTACTCCAAAATACAGTATCAAAGTTATTGAAGTCAAAACGTAGGCTATATGCATGCTTTGCCAATTTCTCCCGTGTATTTGACAATTTGAATCACATGAAACTATGGCACAAACCCATAAAACAAGGAATTACTGGAAATTTCTAAACTATTGTCTATGTATAGTAAACTGAAATCATGTGATAAACTTAATGGTGAGGTATCGGAATATTTTAAATGTAGTCTTGGGAGTTCTTCAGGGGGAATCACCATTGCTCTATTCACTATATGTAAGTGATATTGAAGAGCGGTTAATTTAATTGATTACAATGGTAAATTTAATGTAACCCAGAAGACGATTGCTGCCCAAGGCGAAAAAGCATGATATAGGCTTTCGAGAAATATCGAAGATGATTTCTTTTCTATAAAAACCAAGTTATCTTTGTTGTACACCTATTATGTTGGTTCTATACTAAACTATGCATCTGAGGTATGGGGTTACACAAAGGCTGATGATATAAAAAACGTTCATCCTAGCTTTTGTAAAAGAACAATGGGTAATTCTTCTACCAACATAGTTGTAGGCTTTCAAAATGAGGTTCATAAAAAAGTACATATAATAAAATATTGGTTAAAAATTCTCAAAAGTAAAAATCAGTTGTTAAAATCATGTTATGATGATATGTTTAATTGCCTAATGAATGGTGCTAGTTATAACCCATGGTTGGATTATGTTAAAGAAACTTTGAGTAATAATAGATTCCTGTATGCTTGGAATAACCAAAGCGTTGTTAATGAAAAATGTTTCATATCTAAATTTAAATATTTTTGAAAATAAATTCGAACTTCAATTCTGTCAATATCTTTAGAATACCAAAAAACTAATTTGTAAGTACCGCATATCGACACATAATCTAAAGATAGAGAGAGAAATTCAGGATGAACTTCATCATAATATTTTATTATGTCCATCTAAACAACTTCTTAGAGAAAAATATATTAGTTATTATTAATGGAACAACCCGAGCATGTACAAACTTATTATACTGTTATCATCAAATAATATCAAAACGTTAACAAAATTAGGAAAATTCCTTTCTAAAAGTGAAAGTTCAATATAATCAAGCTCGAAAAAATTTGTCCATCTCCCGCCATCTTGAATTTTGTATTATGCATTATTGTATGTATACATACTTATATGCCGAAAGACGTTTGGTAATAAATAATATCAAAAAGAAGGGTTTCTAAACTGGCAGATAGGACACTAAGCCTTTAAAAGACTTTAATTTTGTTATCCAAATATATTCTATGTAAATAAATACACTGATTTATTTCATTGAGATTTCCTTGTCACCTATTCGCAATAGATGGGTTTAAACCAAGATTGAAACGAGTTTAACCACCTTTTTGTCTTAATAATACTAATAATAATAATGCTTTATTCGTACAAGTACAGTTACAAAAATAAATATAAACTAGAACTGTGGACAGTTCCGAGAGTAGCAGACAACCTCTATGGGTTAAAAAAAATATACGCGAAGTTTCATTATGAAATATTGTTACACCACAGTTTAAAGTTAATTGCATATTAATGAGATAGTTTTTAAGGTTCCATTATAAAAATATTTAAGGTCGGAATTGTCAATAATATTGATTTTTGTGAATAAAACAAGAGGTTGAAATTTATCTACTATATCAAACATGGATAGATGTTGTTAGGTTAAAAAAAAAAACTACATAATCAGATATCAACTTGTTCATTGTTGTTTAACCCATTTAATATTTAGCAATTGCAATTTCTGTTTACAAAATATTTTTAGGTTGTCGAAATACGTTCATAGATGTAAGCAATTTCATTTTTAAGTATTGTTGTTGTTAACTATTCTTGTTAATGATTTTTTTTTAATGGCCGATTAAACGCGGCTTTTGACTTTTTATTATTTGTTATTTGAATACTCATTTGGAGGCACGATTCAAATATTTTCTTTCCCACCCTCCTCTCCCGATTTTGTTTCCGTTATGTATTCGAATGGTTTGATCAAGGATATTGTTAAAAAATAATCTGAATCCAATTATTGATTTGTAGTAATTGTATATAGTTAAGTTAAATCCTGTGTTTTTTTAATTACTAGTACTTATTTTTCTGAATTGCAAATCGTACTGTATTTTTTTTACATATATTAACATAGATTATCTATTAGAATACGCTTAATTTGATTATAAATAACGAGAAAATGTAGGTTTAAGGGTAGATTAATCATTATTATTACCGTATGGTTATTGTATAGCCTCGTGGTAGCTATAATAATAAACAGGTATATGAGATATTTTGACATTGTGTGTCGGTATGTTTCTACTGATATAAACATGATCTATAAGTGTACCACCTTCGGTAGTGAAAAACCCTGGACAAGTTGTTGGAAGCCAAATGTTTTAAAACAATTCTCTATAGACAAATGTCCTTCCAATATGTTTTGATTGAAATCTCCCATGATAATATAATCTGAACCAGATTCTTGTATTTCAACCAGTAATTTTGTAACATTGGTAGAAACAAATCTAATCTATAAACAGGAGGCCTGTAGATCACGATAACGTTAAGATTTTTTTCTGGGATATTAAAGGCAATATGCTCTATATTTAGAACTCCTAATTTCAAAATAGTATGATTTAGGTTTTCTACTTTGACCTACTCCGCCATGACCCTTTTGCTTTAAAAATTCAAAATCTTTATTGGTAGAATAGCTATTGCTTCGAGGATTATGATGAAAATGAAAACCATTTAACTTTAGTTTTGCCGGTGTTATAGAATTATTTAGCCATGTCTCTGTTAAACAAATAATATTTCCTCCTAAAATTTTTGTGTAGTTTTGAAGATCCTTTATATGAATATTTTACAGTTGCTCAGTTGGAACTTGGCTAGCTTGTTTGATATTCATTGTGAAATAGACAACAACAATATTGAATTGAAAATGGTCAGTTATTACATAAATGACAAATAAACATTAAAAAATAACATTGTATACTACTTGTAAACAATGACGATCAAAGGATGGGTGATCATTCTACCACAGATATCCGCTCAGATGATCGAGAAGATGTTTTATCATAAACATTGTAGTGCAATCTGAGCCGATATACCCCCCATCCCAGCCAGAGAGAGAACTGAGCCACTGATTAACAGTAAAGACTTGTTAACTGTTTATAAGTTAGAGAATTATAAAATATAAATAAGAAAACATTAAAATATAAAACATAGTGTAAACTTAATGGAAATCATGATACTAGTAATAAGAAAAATAGACTCTTGTCCTAATTTCCTTCATGACAAACGTAAACTTAATGTAAATGATAAAAGTTTTAAGAAGAAAAATTGTCTTTTGTCCTAATTTACTTCATAAGGACGGTTTACATAATCAGAAAAAAACTGTGAGCATAGATACATATGAATGAAATGGACCACGAGTGTTGGACTCTTGTCCCAAAACTCATGTGGAATATAAAGATATATAGACTCTTGTCCTAATACCTTCTTAATGGGTCAATTTTTATCGCCGGAATGCGAATGTATTTTCGGTATGCTTCATTTTTTCCAACGTCCTAAAAGTTTGAGTTGATCATTTGAAACGCCTTGCGAAGCGAACTCACTTGCACCACCAATACGAAAACTGTGACTCTTGTAAACACTAGTAGGTAAGTTACAAAACCTTAAAGCGAAATCCAAATGTTTAACGAATAGTGATCGTGATACTGACGATCCGTCCATAAAGGAAAAGAGAGGACCTGACATATGTCTCCGAGTGCGGCAATATTGTAACAAAATAGTCACTGGACAGAATTGGGGATGTGCTGTATTTGCTGACAATTGCAAAATAGGAGAATAATGTTTCGGGTTTTTGCTTATACTTATTCATTTGAATATTTAACAAAACAGAATTAGACTTAGTATCAACAGAAAAAGAGATATGTTCACGCTGTAAATTATTACAAGAAGCAGTTATTTCACCAATCCGGAGCAATGCATGAAAGGCCAATAAAAACATGGCGCGATATAACAAACACTCGAAAAAGGAAGATGTGACGTGGGGTAACGAATGCAGTATTGAATGAAGAATGTCTTTTGTGATAGGTAGCCGTTTGTCTGGTTGAGTGGGTGAAACGTTATTATAACCATGAAGTAACTTAGATATAGCAAAGGAGCGAATGTCAGAATATCCTAATATTTTGTTAAAGTAATTAAGCGCAGATACGTAACGCTGAACCGTTGACACGGATAAATGGTTTAAAAAACAATTAGCCAAAAAGCATTCCACTTTCGTGGTTGTAAGTGGGAAAATCTTGACATCATGAGCAAAATGTAAGTAAACAAAATCACGATAGAGTCGCAGGGCGTTTTTTTTAAGAGTGCTTAGTGCTATCATTTAACGAATTATTTATAAGCCAAGACGCAGTTGTCTTTAAATCTGTAAGAGATGGTCTGGAATCAATATTGGATCGGCATTCATTTCTGGAGCGATATTTTTTAAGTCTTGGACCTGCAAACGAGACAAATAATCCGCCTTTGTATTCGTTATACCAGAAATATGAGAGGCCGAAAACGAGATATTAAAGCGCAGGGTTTGTAACACGAGTCTTCGAACTAAAATCATAATCAGCGGGTTCTTACTCGTTTGTTTATTAATAATATGCACGATAGCCAGATTATCACAATGGAAAAGAATTCGCTTATTCTGTAAGATGTTAGCCCACAACTCCAAGGCAATTACTAAAAATAACTCGCGTACAGCTATATTATAGGACGTCCATGCATGGATTCCAGGATGAGAAAACCAACATTTTCCGAGAAAAGCTCCGAAGCCTAAATCGCTAGCATCACTATGAAGTTGAAACTGAGGGTCCTGTGTAGGCAGCGTTGGTAAAATAAATGCTTTGCCGTTGAAATGCGACAGAAAAAGAGACCACGCATTCAAATCAGACCGGGACTCTCTATTTAAACGAATGTGGTGATACGGCTTTTGAACGCCTATTGTCAAATCTATCAATCGACGAAGAAAAGTTCGCCCTGGAGTCACTACTGAACATGCAAAATTTAAAGAGCGTTTCATCTTCATTTTTTCTATTTTGGATTTCAAAGATACAAGCTTATCTAACGGCAGACGCAGTTGCATCTGCTGTGTGTCTAATTCAAGGCCAAGAAAAGTAATTGAGGTGGACGGATATACAGTTTTTTCCTGATTGAGGGGAACACACAACTGTTGACACCAATGAACATAATTATTAAGAGATTCAAGACATTGGCGTTCGGAAGAGGCAGCAAACAAAAAATCATCCAACATATGTACACAACGAGTATTAGAAAACTTGTGTTCCATTATCCAGTGAAGTGCCGAACTAAAATGTTCGAACGAATTACACGAATAGCTCAGACCCATAGGTAATTTTTTATCAAAATAAAATTGGTTTTCCAGCATGAAGCCCAATAATTCCTGATCATCAGGGTGTATAGGTACCAGTTTGTAAGCGTGAGAATTATCAGTTTTTGCCAGAAAGGTTCCGCGACCTAATAGGTTAATTATGTCTACTGCATCATTAATCGTTTGATATTTGACCTTACATAAATCGTCAGGAATACATGAATTGATAGAATTGTTTTCAGGGTAAGACAAATGGTGGATAACCCGGAACTTGCCAGGATCACGTTTGGGTACGACTCCCAAAGGGGAAATTTGCAAATTTTTTTAAAAGGGAATTGGTCAAAGGGTCCAGCCACTCTACCGGTGGCAACCTCTTGTGAAATTTTATGTTGTAAAACCTCTTTAAACTGGCGAGCCGAGCGCAAATTCTCAGATTTTGAAAATCGACGAATACCGTTATATGGAATACGAAAACCATAAGTGAAACCAGAAAGAAGGAACCTTGTTAGTGACGTTGAATAACCTTGAAGCCAAGTTCTGAGGTTATTGACTTTAATGGGGGTGACAATGAACTTGTCTTTATTGCGGAAATGACTTACTTCCACTGGCTTGGGTTGATTTCGGATTTGTGGAGTTTTTGTTTGCTGCCTTTTTGTCTTCCTTGACATTGCATGATTGTCTACTGTGGGCGCCGTGGCATCTTTGGCATTTATGAGCGTATGTACAACCGGTTCGCCTAGGACAGAGATTGGTGTTATTGAATGTGTAGCAATACCTGATAGGTCGTGGATTACGAAAGGAATGCCCTGTTGATTTGGCTTTGTTCACTATGCTTTGGAATTTTTCGTTCATACCCATAGTAAGCGCTTCCTGGTATAAACCTGGATCCAAATGATCCCAAGAAAGCTTACGGGGTTCACGTGCACCCTTGGTCGAACCGATTGCCTTTTACTCATACCTGAAAGTTTAATGATTAATGAATAACCAATCACATACAATCATATAAAGAAAGTTGCGTATACATGTACTTAGTGCAAATAGCCACTAGGTCGCCTGGAAAGGCACATATTCGTGAAATGGCTGCTTAACTAGACACATACATAGGAAATGGGTTGCTGTGATATTCACATACATAGGAAATTGGTTGCTTTGATATCACATACATTGAAAATTGGCTGCTTAAATAGCCACATACATAGAAAATTGGCTGCTTTAGATAGCCACATACATAGAAAATTGGCTGCTTACATAGTCCCATACATAGAAAATTGGCTGCTTTAGATAGCCACATACATAGAAAATTGGCTGCTTACATAGTCACATAAATAGAAAATTGGCTGCTTACATAGTCACATACATAGAAAATTGGCTGCTTACATAGTCACATACATAGAAAATTGGCTGCTTACATAGTCACATACATAGAGGAAATGGCTGCTTAGATAGCCACTGAGATAAGGGGTTATTTAAATACCTACATGGCAAACTCAATAAGATACTCACAAAGAACATCACTCTTAACAATGTTTAATAGCGTGCAATACAGCTCCCCTAATGCCTTTAAAATAACGTAATAATCCTTGATGATTTAGATGGACACCATCGTCAAGGTAAATGACCACTGTTGGCTTTAAAAGGCCCTTAAGTCGCCACCAAAAAATATTGGAATACGAAGCCAAATTTTGTCGGAGGTAAGAATTAGCAAAGTCTATAAGTTTGTTAAATATAGCGGGGGAAACGTGTCTAGTTTTCTGTCTATGTAATAGTTGGCACACAAAAATACTGGCAAGGTTATATCTGTTCATCCAAGTTTGGCAAATAATAATTAAACGATCCATCAACAATCGAACCGATTCATTCGAAGCTCCAGGGTGGTCAATATCATTACCCCCTATATGAATAATAAGATGCCGAGGTCGTATTCTGACAATGGCCGCTTCCCACAATCGAACATGGCGAGATCGTTCAATGCAACCTCCATTTATGCCAGAAACGTGACACTGATGTGGAGAAATGGCCGGAGATAGTTCAAAATTTTTGGATTGCACAACACTGTCCATATACTTCTGTAAGCTAGTCGAATGAGATGTCCGTACCGTCATTATAATACTTTCCTATAGACCAGTAGAAATTAGGTCAAAACACAGTCGGTGAGCACGTGCACATTAGCTTAGCACGAAGCCAGTATTCTACAATACAATGTTATGAGCCATGTACGTAATGAGCTGCAATACTAAGCTGTCGGCAAGCGGCTTAGAACACAAAGGAAATTATAGCCATACTTATCTTAGAGAGTAGAGTTTTCTTCCTTTCAATTTTACCGCAGCTAATTCGATACAAGCTCTCGCTTGCCGACAAGATGGAAGAATGGACACCCACGTGACTGACTTGTCACATGGTTAATCTCCACTGACACTTAAAAATATTTTATCGTTATCCGATAAAATTATATTTAAACCTTGAACATTATGGAGAAATAGCCTTGTGAATTTTCAAAAAACTAAAACGGGTACCAAAAAAAATGTTGTCGATCATAATAGGCATATTCAGGGTCATTGAAGGTCAAGGTCATTTGATTTGGCCTTTTGAATTTTCAAAAAAATTCAATCAGGCATTAAAAAAATTTAAATTTGAAAATCAAAATTCTGTTCCCAACAAGTTTTAGATAAAGTAACAAGGTTTCGAAAAACACCAAAATCGGACAAAGCTAAATGTTACCGTTCTGTGATGACATATAAAGTATCACTTCCGGTTTGGATTTTCTATTCTAAAAGGGTTCTAATTATATTATTATATATGTATAGCTTTTGTACTGATTTCTTACATAAACCGGAAGCTGGGTGACCCAACGCGGTTCTAAAAACCGGAAGTTCTCACGCAAGAACCGGAAGTGGTAGACATTTTTTTATGATGCGGTTTTATTCCTATAGGTGACTTCTCTATATTCTGTAATTTTCAAAACGATCGGATAATTAGCAACAAAGTTATGCAATTATGCATATTATTATTATGCAATTACTAACTACTGATGCGTAAAAATTTTAGTTTTATATATTCATTTTCTATTCCAGTACGTATCTTATCGTATTTTTCAAACCAAATTTCTATACCATTTTCGAGTTGGGCTAGGGAGCTTCCCGAAAAAAAAAAAAAGTCTAATGAAAACAAAGAGTGGCAAATTTCTAATTTGCCACTCAACTAGAACCGTGAACGGTATTGATGCAGTGCGTGTTCCTTTTTAACCGCTGTTAATATACATTGGTCGATAGATAGATTAATCTTGTGTAGTGGTAAAAAAGTACTAAGATGACTGTTCTGAAGTAGAGCAGATTCAGGGTTATATTCGGAGAGAATGGGCAAGCATATGAGTAAAGCCAAGTGATATCGATCTACCCTAGCGTACAAATTTACATTTTGTTACCAACTTTGGTCAGATAAAAGGTTAGCAAACAGCCAAGTTTTAGCAAATTGGACATTGTTAATTGGTATCATCTTAGACTACTTTATTGTTGATAAAAATAAACGACTGGTCACTTAATAAATTACATACAAATTACAAAAAGACAAACAAATCCTTTAGAATTCAAAAAAGGTATTTTGTTAACATTGACAACATTATACGATTAATAAAATATTTAAGAGTCTGAAAAATTAACTTATTTTGATAATTTCTAATAACTTCAGAAGTTGTGTCGACGTGGGATTGACATATAAACTTTGAAAATATGAAAAAAATTTTAGCAGGGCTTATTTGTAATACAAATTGAGACACATTGATTCATAAATATAAATCAGACATTATAAGATATGCATTTACGACGAAATATATAACGAGATTTTTCTTGATCAAAAATAATAGGTACCGTACTATCATCTATCGAAAACAAAACAAGGTACCGGTAGTCATGATGTAAAGTTTTGGCCATTTCTGAAATTATTAACCGGAAATGATAAAAAATAACCCAAAAGAATCCAACCTTAGAATTTTGTTAAATTTGACTAAAGACTCCATAGACATCAAAATTATGCTAATCAGATGATGACTTGGTGAATTATATTTATTTCAAGAAAATTTGTTGATGTCAATTGATGATTACATAGACATCAAAAAGTCAGGATGAACTTCATCATATTTTATTATGCCCATCTAACCAACTTCTTAGGGAAAATATATTACCTGTTATTACTGGAACAACCCGAGCATGTACAAACTTATTATACTGTTAACATCAAATAATATCAAAACGTTAGCAAGATTAGGAAAATTCCGTGAAAGTTCAATATAATCAAGCTCGAAAAATTTGTCCATTTCCGGCCATCTTGAATTTTGTATTATGCATTATTGTATGTATACATACTTATATGCCAAAAGGCGTTTGGTAATAAATAATATCAAAAAGGGTTTCTAAACTGGCAGATAGGACACTAAGCCTTTAAAAGACTTTAATTTTGTTATCCAAATATATTTTATGTTAATAAATACACTGATTTATTTCATTGAGATTTCCTTGTCACCTATTCGCACTGGATAGGTTAACCAAGAATGAAACGAGTTTAACCACCTTTTTGTCTTAATAATACTAATAATAATAACTAGAGCCACATGTGGCACAGAGTGGGACTTTGCTAATGTTGCAGATTGCAAGCAACTTTGATGAAACATGTATGTAACTATTTTGAATATTTGAATAAAATGTGTTTAAAAAAGTATCTCCTTTATTGAAGAGTTCTACTTTTAGCGTGCCTGGAACGGTTCCGAGAACGGTTCTCACTCGACAACGTAAACCTCCAGTAATAACATATGTATGATAGTATAAAGCAATAGTAATTATAAACGGAAACGTTAAGTTTCGTTTTACAGGTCTTGATAAAAGTAGTTTGGCATGATGCGGCAAGTTAAACAAATCCACCGTCATAACCTTAGTTCACAAATATAAAAAAACAAAGGCATTTGTAGCAAATTGAAATGTAAACCTAAATTAACTAAATTATGCAATATAAACACTAAATGACAACCTACATTCCAGCAATAACATAGTATAAAGCAATAGTAATCTAAAATAATCATTAATTTCTCTTAATTAGAACACAAATTTACAAAATTCCAGCGAACTACGTGTCATCAAAAACGGATGCCTTTGGGCTGTGACAAACTAATAGAATTCTTTTGATGTCTAGATCAAAGAATGCACTTGGAAACTTTGTTCATATTCACCAATTGATAATACACAGTCAGTTAATGACCAGTTGATATTACTCAATGAAACTTCAACTGTTCAAATAAGCCAACATGTAATATAAACTATCAAGCTATCGAATTTCGCATGGCTGTTTAACTGGGTCTATTCATTGGAGTTGAAAAACGAAAACACTGATGGATATCCCCGGATATTAGCCCACTGCTCTAGAAAGAACAAGGTTATCCAAAGTCATGATCAAAAATAAAAGAAATAAGGAAGTTATAAAACCTGTTCCCTTTTTGAACTAAAAGGCTATCATTATTGATTGTTTCAAACAAACCAACCAAATTAATGATGAACATCTGTGCAAAGTCCTATTATGAACAAAGTGTTTTTGCGGAAGTTATGAACCAAACTCCACAAGTATACAATCAGGATACAACCCAAATGTGTCACGCCCATTCGAAAATGCATTCCCTTGTTTTAATTGAAAAAAAATAAAAATGGTAATACTTACATAAATAGAGAGTACAGGTGTTCTAATGACTTGGAAAAATAGTAGCTTGTCTCACAGGTCCTTAGTTAAGTCGTAATTAAGCTATTTACGACAAGGATTTCCTCTTTAGTACCCTACATTACCATTCAAAAGAGGAAAACCTTGCTGTAATTCGCTTAATTAAGACTTAACTAAGGACCTGTGAGACAAGCTACTAGTCATTAGAACACCTCTACTCTCTATTTATGTAAGTATTAGCCTTTTCATTTTCATCAATGAAAACAAGGGAAACCATCTTTAAATGTAATCAATTGGCATAAATATGTCAATATATATTCAAAATTTGAAGCATCTACATGAGATATACACACCATAAAGGTGAAAAAAGCGAAAATACAAAAATTGGAAAAATGGAAATTCTAAAACCCGTTCCCTTTTTTGAAGCCTTTGTTCAAAATATCTGACTTTCTGGTATAAAATGGCCAAAGCATCGAGGTACCTGTGTGCAAAGTACTTTTTTGAAAAATGTTATTTCCTACAGACGTTAAGCGCTGACCGATATAAATGGTAAATGGGAGGTTTACCCGTATGTGCCACGCCCATCTCATTTTTTTGGAGTAGGTCTAATCACATTCACAATGTATATGCACGGTACAAATTTGAAGCATGTACATCAAATAGATCACGAGATATACACACATACATTTCTAAAAAACGTCAATACGGCAAAATGGACTTATATTTTAAAAAAATCAAAAATTTCAATTTTCATTTTACAAACTTTTGTTATATATCGTTGAAAAGAGGACAAAAGGGGCCTTAAGAATCTGAAAAGATTAACACTCTAAATTAATTAGGTCACGCTCTAGAGCAGTCCAAAGTTGCGAATTTTGCTGTTTTCGGGCAGCTATAAAACCGGAAGTAGGCGTCGGAGGTCAAAGGTCAAAGTATAAACTGATAGCCAAGGTCAATGACCTTTGATCTACTCAAGGTCAAGGTATCCAAAGGTCAAGGTCGCGAGAAATAAGTTTTTAAAAATTGAAAAAATTCAACCGGAAGTTGCAAAAAAGCAAAATCGAAATTCAAAAATCGGCTTCCCAGTTTTGGCTACAATTTTTGTGTTCTTTCATTTGACACCAAAATCATCAAGATCGGACAAGCCATAATGTCTGAATAAAAATCGGCCACTTTCAGGAAAATCAAAATGGCGGCGAAAGTTTTGCATGCGGCCTTGATTTTATTTTCTTCGTTTTTTTGTATGGCTAATGGCTACCCGATGATGCAAGTTTGAATGTCATACATTAATAAAACCGGAAGTTATTCAACATGACGTAAAACTCCATTTTTCGCAAAAACCGGAAGTGACGCAAAAATTTTGACCTACTTTTTGAAAATCATTTCATGGGCTTTTTATGCTCAATTTTTTTCAGATCGATTACACTAAAAACAAAAAAGTTGCAAAAAATTGCAAAATACGGCAAAAAAATGTGTGCTACGAATCCTTGAAAATTGAAATTTTTGAACTGCTATCTGATCAGAAGTTACTTGCAGATTACAAAAATGAAAACCCGAAGAAAATCGATCAAAAATTGCGACAGCTAGAGCCAATTTGCTACTTTTTAGGTTTGTTGCAACGCAGCACTTCCGGTTTAGCAAAAATGTTCCAATTTATATTCATTAGAAACGTCGCCACTACAGAAGGTCTGTAGAAGTTGCGAAAAAATTGCAACTATTGTAGCCTAGGCTGTGTGAGGTGTGTAAATTTCGAAAAAAAAAAAAAAAAAAAAAAAAAAAAAAAAAAGAATTGACAAACTGAAAACAAACTGGGACTTTGCGGTAGCAAAGTCCCACAATTACCTAAATGTTTCTCTGAACTGACTTGTTCGATTACCTTGCCATCTAGTATAACTTATCTAGTATAACCTCCTCGTGTAATTCCCCCATCTGATACGTAGTTTTTGATTAATGTACATAAGCAAAAGAAATCTGGTAATTACAGGGCATAATCCTTTTTTTCAAAAGCAGGTTAAATAATTTTATATAATTAACACGGTCGAATGCGCGACTAGCATCCAACAGACTTACAAAGACTGAAGAGTTCCTGCTATTGTAATATTGTATCGTTTCATTTATAATGAAGGTACAATGGGTTGTGGAATGATCTGACTTAAAGCCATATTGCAAATCTGAGCTCTTTAATATTGACTGATTAGCTTGAAGAATAATCCAGTCAAACACCTATTATCTTTCCACAGGTCTTTCCACAGGTTTTGCCAGAATATAGCTTTATTGTGTACTTTTCTGATATTTTCATTCCATCCCGGAATTATATTTTTCTTGTTCTTACCGACAAAAGAGGGTATGCATCTTGCTGAAGCTATTAAGCTAGCTTGAAAATTTCTTCGAAATAATGATCTAATAATGATTGATGTACCTTGCAAAATGTGTTTTTACAACGTAATGCTTCAATGGGTACACATACATTTGATAATAATTCATCTAATTTTGATTGATCTATAGTTGATCTTTCATAGTTTATCCTGCTTTCAAATGTAAACTGAACGTCACGTCACGTCTTTAAAATCCCACGCCCTTTAAAAGTGTTAAGTGAGATAAATCTGTTTAATCTTTCAGTGTGACTGGATGTCACACGGGACATGTCTGTATTGATGTCACCACCTATAATAAAATGGTCGCAGGAACTTCCGTCCACAATTTCCTTGATAGCTTCTAATGTTTTTTCGAATTCTGCAACATTTAAGCCGTAACAAGGCACAGGACTATCTCGAAATCACCACATTTTACTTGGATTGCGCACAGTCTGTTGGAAGATAAAGGGATTGGGGTTACCTGACTGAGAAGAGCATTTTGCCACAGAATTTCACACCCTCCATAAGGTCTTCCACTAGAATATTCGACACTGTTCATTCCAATGAGAACAAATTTCTTTTTGAAACTTACCCAGCTGTTCATTCAATAGCTAATGTTTTTGTATAAAAACGATTGACACAATTTCGCAATATACATTATGCGTCCAGCACCTCGTCTGTGACAATTATATAAGTATCACAAGATATACTTATTGCCAGTTTGAGCATCCTTTCAAGGAGGGATATATCGTATACAAACACCACTTGGCCACAGGGATTCTTCAAATTACCCATGATATTCAGAATAATAGGTAAACAATTGCATCAGAAAAAAAAATCGCCATGAAATGAATTAACGAAATTATTGTTAAGTAGCTATTTAGTTATTTAAAATAGGTTAATGATAATGACATGAACACGAAGACTACAAGACCACGAAGACTACAAGACCAGATGTTGGTGAAAGTCGTAGTTTATAAACATGATGAATTTTAAAATATAATTGTAATAATACTAAAGCGTTTTAACAAGTGGCCAGGTTGTAAGGTGAATCATTATCATTATAAACTTGATTATTGTGACCATTACTTTCAGATCCGATATGATCATAGTCTCCTTCCACCATGATGTCCCCAGATCCAATATGATGATAATTATCATCTGTTATCACATGATTGTTATCATTGTTACCAATATGATTGTAATCATCTTCAGCGTTGAAAGTACCAAACACTCCGTTAATATGATTATAATCTGATTCAAGATGATTAGAGCTCACTAACGGATTGTTTCCGATATGATTGTAATTGTCTTCATGTACGGAATGATCGTGAGTTCCAACATGATTATAGTTGTCAAGTCCTTTAGGAGATTTTACTTTCATTTTCTCAGCCCCCACGTGATCATAATTATCAGTAGTTTGGATTTTAGGTTTTCGATTGTTAATGGTACTTGAGGTAAGATGTGTAGCAGTAGCTTGTACTTTTGGTTTATTGTCCAGTTCTATTACATCATATCCACTGATGTCTTTACCACTACATGTATTAATAGTTCCAGGACCATCAATAACATGATAATGTGGTGTAACAGTTTGTATAAACGTTTTCTTATCTGTTGATGGTGGTGTTTTTGATGGTGACCTTTTCCGCCTGTAAATAAAGTTTGACATAAGTCTTTATTCTATGTGACTTACACAGATGTCATGTTGTTGAATTTATTCCGCAGGAAATTATCAATGTAAAGCGTGTAAATCGTTCTAGCAATATATTGTATCTTTTTTTTATGTCAAATATTTCACATCCTGCTAATATTGTCAGGTAAAATATATCAATTGAATCTGTAAAGTCTGTTAATATTTCATAATCTTACCTCTTGTACAGAAACACGACAACTACTATAATAATAACTATGATAATTATAACACCAAATATTCCTCCAACTATAGATCCTAAAATATTATACATCAGAGTTATTTTAAATTAAATGGTATAAGTTGGTGTATACATGTTATTTTATTATCACTAAGAGGTCTTTATATTAAATAGTAATTGTACATAATATACATGTTATTTTCATGTCCATAAAGGCAACCATAATTTTAAACTGTACACTGCCGGGAATTGCATCTATAAGTTTTAAAATCAACATCCTTACACTTGGTTATATTAATAGATAAAAAAAATCTCATATCTACATACCCACATTGCTAATTTCACTAACGTATGGCTCTATTATAAAATAAAATAATACAAATACATAAAAAAAATCATATATATCTTTGGAACTATCAAATGAAACGTAGCCTTCATGAGATTTGATAAGTAATTATTAAAATATTTAAGCGAATGCATTACATAGATACTACATACAGCATAATTCGATGTTTTAATTTTTGAAACATTTCAGTCGATATTGATTAGTTAGTGTCGTATACCCTGTATGATGCAAACAAAGATCTTACCCGTTGCTATAGAAGATATTTGAAAAGTTGTGCCTAAAAATCAAAATAAAAGTTATTACCCTATTATTGGGTACTGACAAATAATTTAGTTGATCTGTCCTTATTGAAAGTTATCCGGAAGGTTACAAGCAATGAATGTTATATTATAGGCTTGATAGTTTTAATATACATTTAATTGTATGCAGTGTATCGGATACTGTAATCTGTCGGGAAATAATTAGTTAGGGACTTACTCTTTAATTGTATGGTGGTTGAAGGCTGGGAAGTAGGTTGAATCGATGTTGTTCCAGTTGATGCAGTTGAAGTTGTGACTGAAAAATATGTGAAGCTGTTAATATTATATTACCAAATAAAATATAGCATAGTTTATCATGCAAATTACAGTTCCTTTATTTTACGTAGTTCTACGTCTAGGATTTCCTTCCAAAATTCACTACTGATTTGATCGTTATGACACATTTAAGGACTTTTGAGGACATATAAGAAATTGGATAAAGGTCTTGGATCTGCCAGATATTTATTTTCTTTTTTGTTCTGATCTGAAATTAGAATAATGATCCCTCGGCTAATGGAAGTATAGTACCTGTAAGTGCATTTCTTTTAATATGCCATCATCATTTTTTCTCTTAAAGACCTTTATAATAGGCAAAATTGCTTGCTTTATTACTGGTTGTAGTAACGGGACGACAAAGGGTGCTATGCCTGCATTATGGTGAATATCCTATTGGTCGTTCTGTATTTAATTTCTTAATCCAATGTGGGCTTCCCTAGATTGATGGACCTTGGTAGTATTATCATTCGGCAGGTCGATTTATATGCGCTCAATTGGGGGTAAAGTATTTCTTTAGTTTGATATCTGATCTGTGCGCATTAAAGCGTAAATTGTTCTTAGTCCTACATATTGTTTGTGGCATTCTTAAATGAAATTAAACATATTACATTCGAGTTTTCACACATTGGATGCCCATGGATTCGGTATCGTTTATTCGTAGTAATAATGAGTTTCTGATATAAAGGGGCATAATTTGCATCTACTTAACATACATGGGGCACTCCTTAATCCTACAGGTACTTCGGCTGCTATCTGTTATATGTGGAATTTTTTTTTTATGTTTCGTAAAGATCGAATCACCAAATTTATATGATAACTATAGTTTATATTTTTCCACACGAGGTATGTCAAGTTCATTGTATTATGAAACTTATTCAGTAATGTTATATCGTCAATTTACATAAATAAAAAAAACATGCAAGTATTTGGCTGTAGCCTATAGGATGTCAATTGATTAAATACATTTTAAAATAAAATAGCTACAAGACACTTTTATGAAGAGCTAACTGTTTGTGGGAATATTTTATTGCCGAAATGAAAATTAATTTTATTCAAAAGGCAAAACAGGATATTATAGACATATTTATAGTATTCTTACCGGTTGGTGTTATGGTAGTTGTTTGACTGTTAGTAGTTAAAGTTGATGAAGTAATGCTGCTGCTGCCTAAAAAGATGCACATCTATTATTATTTCATAACTAAAGATAAAAAGAAATAAATATACTATCACATTATAAAAAAAGAATCATAAGAGAGACTTAGGTTTCCAAAATGATAACTTAAAGTGTGGAATAAATATTCATATCTCTATTACGTCAGAATTTATACTTTAAGCAGCTATACCATATCAGCACACTATAAAAACAATAGTTCCATTCCGTAGACACATCTTTAGTGCCCTCAATTACATTGAGACGCGACAAGTACTCCATCGCTCAACATTATCAAAGGTATCAAGAGTTTGAATTCTTCCTGCTAAGATATTATTCAAAGACTCTCCAAGAAATCTTTCTAGACCATGTTTTCTCGAAGAAATCTTAGCGCTGGGATGTCCGATGGTCTTTAGTTCCAATTTTGTGTCTGTGAAGTTAATGACATATCAGATAACACAGTATTAATGTGATTCGTTTGATTTCGTACACATTTAACCTGAGCATATGAAATGGATAAGTTCGAGCACAACTAAATGTGATTTGTAGCAAGCTGTGTATCTCGCGTCATGGTTTACAGTAATTACATCTACAAATATCATCTATTCAAAATTAATGAAAATCAGAGATAAGTAGCTCAATTGATATTAAATGTAAAATATTACCTTTAGTAACACAATCATATTGTATTTTACTGTAAGCACTATTAGTTCCGACACAGTTTGTACCAGAAACTATACGAAATCCTGATACAGTACAAGTTTTTTTTTCACTACAATTTCCTAATACTTGTTGATTCTCATCAGATGAAAATGGTATAAAACAATCACCAGGTTCTTCATTACAACATGTTGTATTTATACAGGTAGACAGACCATTTATATTATTACATCCTGGTCTATATCCATATGTTGTATTTATTATCTGTATAACTAGAGGACTGGTACAAGATAGTCTGTGTGTTGTACATGATAGACCAGGTGCTCCAAAACATACTGTACTTGTATTGGTACAACCTGAAACAAATTCACATTTAATTTAAATAACAATGGTGGTATGTGTCAGCTTTTTAACTCAGATCAACATTTATTACCCAGAATATACAATTACACTCATTTATCCATTAGATTAAAGAGATTGTACAGGGGTTTTCCAAAAATATCTTATTTATCAAACATACTTGTTTTACTAGTGAAGTCACGAATCACTTTATTTTAGTGGAATAATAGTATTAAAAGTTGAATTGGTACAAACTGATGTGTCCCCGACACACATAAGAATTTCTATATTATTTTTAGGATCCCTTTAGCTTTCGGCTGAGGTCATGCGTTATTTTAATATTTTTGTGAGGTGTGAAATTCTGTGTGTATATTTAGGTAATGATATAAACATAATATGTAATGAATTAAATTGGAATAAAAAAGATATCAAACATTAAGAGATTAGTAGGGTATTGAAGTAAACGAGAACCTACACTGAATGCAATATTATTATAAGGCATTCATCAGGTCAAGACTGGTATAATTTGGCAGTAACAATACCAGGAGATATGGAAAGAGGAACAAAAAACAAATAACAACTTTTCTTTGGAATTGATTCAATACAGTTTAGTTACTTATTAGTAATAAATGTCACGGTGGCCGAGGATTAATAGATATAAAGTTGAAATCATAATCTGTATTATTAAAGATTCTTTATTAAATTTGTTGATGTCAAATTACAATCTGTATGGAAATGTTTAATGCAATATTTTCTTTATACATATAACTATGGTAATATCTCAACTATGATTTGTGTAAGATTTATTGTCTTAAGAAATATTTATGGTAATAATCCCTTATTAAAACAAAATGGCAGAAAAGATACTTCCACTATACATGATTTGTCAAAACAAAGCTCATTTTACAATCATCTCATTAAACATATAAAACTAATTGTTATAAAATGAAATGTTTGTAAGTAATGGTTTTACAGATATAAATTATGATGTAATTGTAAGATGTTTTAAAGTCAGAATGAACATACAATTTAAAGATTTTAAATTTGGCAGATAAGAGCTCTATTCATCAGTAAATATACCTGCTGCCATGAATAACATAAGAAAATAAAATATCCCAAAAAATAAGTAATTATCCATTTAGATGCATTTGATTATCGAAAAAAACGCTTAATAAATTGATTAAGCTTTTTTCAAAAAGGACTTAGTTTTACGAGTTTTAAGGGATTATGTTACTTTATGATACCAGGTAAGTTCACTGATGAATATATACTCATATTGACCATTCTTGAGAACTAAAATCTTATGATCGTGCTAGGACAGCAGTATACCCTTAATATAATAAAAAGTTCATACCATGAGAATGACGTGAAATTATGAATACTCAAGAACATAATGATATTGAAAAATTATGTATTATTAATAATGTTCATGTTCCTTAATTTTGGAAAGATATAGTTGTGCAGTGTTTGTTCTTTTAAGAAGAAAAAGCAAAAAGAAAATAATAATAATAAAAAAAATTTTTTTTATTAATTAACATTTAATTTCTCATGATAAATCGCACCTTTTTTTTACTTTTTATAACTCACCAATTAAGGTAACTTTGATCAACAAAATAATGATGAAAATAATCAATCCTTTAGTAAAAACTAGTGGTTTGTTGGATATGTTATTCACCAAGCTAACCATACTCTAACATACATATAAACTTATTATATCAGTTGCTGTCATATGATCTGAAATATATAGCATTAAATTCCCCATTTTAACAATAATAGTCTAAATGATAAAATGCTAACTGTTAACTTTTGTGAACCAACACTTCAACCCAGTATGAACACAGGTAAGTTTGCAAACATTATGTTTATATATTTTACTTTACAAAAATATCCTTTCATGTAAGCTATATCATAATTTGAACTATAAACACTGCTTTATAATTTTATTACATTAAAATCTCTTTCTTTAGAACTAACGAAAGCGATGGGTTGTTCGGACGGGATTACTGTATTAAAAGGAAAATGAGAAGAAGTGCACCAGAATTCGACTAAACTTGCTCTTCTTTCTAGATTCTAGATTATAAGACAACTCAATTATATTGTAGTCACAGGAAGTTACTTATCAAGGCATAAAAATTGAATAAAATGTTATACTTCCTCTATTCATTATAATATTAATCGGTTACGTTGATATGTAATAATGATAACATTATTTGAACACAACTCCACTGTAACATAATATCAATAAGGAAAATATTTATTAAAACAAAAAAGAATATGGGAAGTTACCTTATTGTTTTAACTCAGTAATAAACACATTTTTAAACAAGTGCTGCATTGTAACAACCCCCCCCCCCTCCTGCCTCTGCCCCCCCTTGGCGCCGCTATTACAATGTTGAATTACTTGACAAATATCATAAACTAAATACATTTTATATTGTTAATATTCAATATCCTCTTTGAGATTAACATGCATTTAACGTTTACCATATTGTACACTTTTAAATATCAAATAATGTATTATAATCCCTTTCAATAAAGTAGACACTAACTATTGATATCACTACTTACAATTTATTTCAACCCGAATCCTTATAGGGGAAACAAAAACGCGTTTAGTTGTGAATATGACATATCTATATTTCAGTACAATCAGCGATGTGCATATAATATGATAATAGCTTATAATATATTTCAATCTTAGTCTTCCAGCTAAAGGTACAATGGTGGTTAAGGAAGTATTATATTAGGCCTATCATAGAAATTGTATGAAAAGAAAACATAAAGTCAATGACTAGATTTATTACACTGATATAAACTAAACTGTCAAGAAAAAAACATATCGCAGTACATGTATGTACAGTAAAAGTCCTTCATACGACCACGCCCATTCTGCGACCGCTCGTTGTATTAAGTAAAAACCCACACTGAGGCCGAGGTAAAAGTCCTGTCTATAGATTCCCTTTTGTCCAGTCACTTTCTATTACTTTTATCAATATTAGCATTAAAAACGCCGTGAAAATCAAATTATGTCAAACGTATTGATAGAATTCTTACCTTTGTCGATCCTTCATTTAACTTCCCTTTTCTTACTACTTAAAATAAAATTCTAACAATTAAACCCCAAATCACATGACATAATATTATATTATAGACTACTATATACTCTTTTATTCAATTTTAACTTTTTACTACAAGTTCACACCACATACTCTTCAATAACATAAGGTAAGGTTTTTTCAAATATCTATCATTATTATATCAATATATTTTAGATATTAAACTGTTATAACAATACAACAATAATATAACATGTTATAAAACATTGAAGATGTACTTATTCTGTTTTAGATAGACAATGTAAAATGGCGATCCAGGAAGTATAAAATAATATGAAAATAAGATGAGTTACAACATGGGTGATATTATAAAGATATTCAACTGTTATTTTGTGTTATTTTTCATCCTGATATGTTTTCCAATTTCTCGTAAGTTAAAATTCTGATCAATGACGAAATCTGTGGATTCTTATTAACTTTTAAAATTAATATTCTATTCTTGGTCTGTTTAACAATTTTAAACAAAGATCCCCGTATTTACCTGACATTCCATAGACAGATCAGCTATTTACACCTTTTTGCATAATAAAGATAAAACAATAAGTGTATGTAATAATGTGTCAATTTAAACTTATTGTAACAGGTTATATTTTCTTTATATCATTGGTATATTAATATATAAACTGTTTCAGATTGTACCAATACAAGTACAGTATGTTTTGGACCACCTGGTCCATCATGTACAACACACAGAATATCTTGTACCAGTCCTCTAGTTATACAGATAATAAATACAACATATGGATATAGACCAGGATGTAATAATATAATTGGTCTGTCAGTGTAGTAATATAACATGTTGTAATGAAGAACCTGGTGATTGTTTTGTACTATTTACATCTGATGAACATCAACAAGTATTAAGAAATTGTAATGAAAAAGAAAGTTGTATTGTATTTGGATTCCGTGAGGTTACTGGTAGAGAATGTGGTGGAACTGCAAGTGCTACCAGTAAAGTACAATATGATTGTGTTACAAAAGGTGATGTTAATATTTTGAAATATTAATTCCTAGTGCGAAATCGCATATTAGCTGAAAATGTACAGATGAGAAAGTTAGGGGTTGATGAGGAGTAGACATAGTAACTACAGTACAAACGTATTTCATTTGTCTTCATCTTCATCCCGACTTGACACTATCGATCACACTTTTTTAGCTTTTAAGATCTCAGTTATGGACGTCGACTTACTAAATGACAAATTTATGACTTTCGGTCGAAGTATGCATGGTTTGGATGTAATTGGGGTTAGCTCAAGCTTCAGTAATAACTCATATGATTGTTCAAAACTCTATAACAAACTTGGACATTGGTCTTTCAAGTAATAAGTAATTCTGAAGAGTTTTGTCCTCAACCCTAAATCAATGATTCTTCAGAAATAGAAATGTGGTGATCTGTTCAAAATGGAGTCTAACAGAAAACAAACATGCAAAGGGGAAATCACTCTGCTGAGTATCAGTTAAATATTCAGACCACATACAATAATTTGTGGTATAAGATCAAAGAAACAATAATTTCACAACATCCTCCAAAGAACCAGGAGTGAACGAAGTAACATTCTACATCTCAGACTGGTTACGGTTGCTGTAAAGGGTGGCATTAAAGTGTTTAGACGATCAGCAGGTAGGTCTGCCATCAGTGTTGTGTGGGTGTGTTGTCTCAATCTTCTACATACAACACATTGTATTATTAACCCTTTAACACAGTTTCTCCCTCTGACTATCCAGTATATACGTCTAATGTCACTAAGTGTTCTCTCAGTTCCGCAATGACCATTTTTAATGTGAAAGTCTCTAACTATTAACTTGGTTATATCACTTTCTGGCACCAACAAGACAGGATGAATCTCATCATATTGTAATGGAGAATTTCGTAATCTCCCTCCGACTCTTATTACACCATCTTTTATGAAAGGCGCCAAATCTCTGTACCTTTCCCCCCAATCTACCATTGACCTTTGGGTAAGTATCATTAGTTGATGTTCAGAGTAAGCTATCTCTTCTGGTTGTTGAACTTCATCATCTTGCCTTTTTATTCCTAGTTCTATTGATAAAACGAAAACAGTAAGCTAGGACTCTTACCAATTAAGGCCAACTTGAAAATATTGAGACATCAATTATTTCATCAATTTGAATGACGTGACAAACTAGTTTATGTACTTTGAACTCTGAATCTGACTCTAAATTATCTTGATTGTTGTTAGGCCATTCTGATTCTGGATACTGTAAGAATCTGGGTCCATTCATCTTCCCTTTAATTTCTTCCAATTCCTCTTCTTAAGTCGTCTACTGGGTTTAACTCTGATGGTAAATATCTAAATTTGTCTATTCCCCATGTGGACTAAATTTCGGCTAGGCTTAGCCCTACGAATGGTTTCAAGATAGCTGACTCTGACCATAACCAATGTAATACCACCTGGGAATCTGCCCATAGTATGACTCTTGACGGTTTATTATCCATTTCTTCATAGATGGTATTTGCTAATCTAGATGGAATTAATGCTGCCATTAACTCTAATCTGGGTATTGTAGACTGATGAAGGGGCACAACACTTGCTTTAGCTGAAATTAATCTGATTTCTGAGCCTGTATTTCTGAGTTGTATTCCACCATATGCTTTGCTACTGGCGTCTCCAAATATAAGCATTGCTGGGCTTTACACATCTAGGGTACTCGATTTCTCTCAATCTAACGAGATTCTAACGATGAAAAAGCCATGTCTTATGTAACTCGATTGGTAAAGGATCGTCCCAATCTAATGATGATCTCCATATATCTTGAAGGGCTATTCTTTTCGTGACACCCGATGCTAGTCCCAATGGATCATAAACATGGCTACTTTGAACAATACGGTTCTCTTGGTAAGTTTCTCTATATAATATCTTTGACAGAAAATGTAATAACATCAGTTACAGAATTCCACCCAATTCCAATGGTTTTAGTATCATTTTCTCCAACTTCAGTTGAATTCTAGACTCAATGGATTTACATTCACATCTTCAATAATTGATTCTCTTGAGTTTTGACGGACGGTGCTATCTGAACAATACCATTGTTTGACCTGGAAGCTGCCTGATTTTAGAACTGTCTCAAGCTGTAAAATACATTCCATGGCTCTCTCTGGTGTGTTGCAAGAATGGATTAAGTCGTCCATATAACGATTACGTTCTAATATTTTAGATGCATCTTCAGCATTACAAAGCTTGCCATAGCTGGTGACGACTTGTCTCCAAATGCTACTCGTAGAAGTCTATAAATTCTTGGCTCTTTGGACTGGTCTAAATCTCTCCACAAATATCTATGTACATGAGTGTCTCTCTCTTTCAACAAAATTTGTAAAAACATCTTTGAAATGTCTCCTGTATAGGCCACGATATTTTCTCTGAAACGTATTAAGACTCCAAATAGACCTCCTATCAAACATGGTACTCTACATACTCTTCTCTCTGCTATCAAATAATTGTTTGGTAGCAATTGTGGGTCTCTCTTCCATGGTAAGCCTATTGAGTACCTATCACCTTCTCTCTCACAAGTTTCTTCAAAGACCTTCATTGTTAATTTATCCTCTAATGATAAAACCGTTACTGGACAGGAACAATTAGGAGCTTGTATCCCTATAGTCTCGAACTCGTAGAATTTCTGCAAATCAATTTTCTCCACAAAGTTGACAGAATAAAGTGGTGATTCTCTTGTGGTGTTATCTGGACCTATAACATACCAGCCCAACTTGGTTTTACGTGCTACTGGTTCGTAAGGTAAACCTTGGCGAACTTCTTACAAGTTCTAACAGAAATTATAATGTAAATGAGGAATAAATATTTACAATCTGGTAATACTTTTGAATTTTATAACAAAATCAATTATTTTACAGTATATAAACAAAAAAGTCTATTATTTACAAAACAATTAATTTTGATATATTAACATTTCATTTTACAAAGATTCTATGTGTTCTTTCTGTTGCTCTAGTGCGTAATATACAAATTTACTTAAATCTTTTATAAAATGTTCCTTTGTATTGGACATGATGTTGATGAATGATGTCATGATCGGATGTACAAAAACATAATGTATTTTGCTCTCAGATCTGTGTGAAATGGACAGACACTACTATGTAGGGAGAAACATTGACGTATTCTTTCAGCGAATGGTATATTATACCAAGTGCCAATTTGGGATATTAAATAGTGTGAACCACATCTAAATTTGCATAGGGAACGTTTAAATTTGTTTTCTTCTAATGCGAATATCTTTCAGGTTCTAATATCAATTTATAATTTTTGTATAACTGTAATCTACTGTTAGAGTCTAGTTGTCCACGCCAGTCTTGCATACTACATTCTCTTATTCTCTGTTTAAAAGAGACTGACAAAAGGACAACTATTCCCAACAGATTGGTTTGTCCAAACTTCAGCAAAACCATATGAACATAACAAATATTTTACGTGTGATGCCCAATTCAATCTTCCAACTTGATCCAGATTTAGAAGCATGGCGTAAATCTGTTTTGGCAGTCTATCATTTGACATGCACAATAGTTTAGACCAATATTTTATACAATTCGTTATATACATGTATATTACATATAAAGGTGTTCTGCCACATTCGCCTAATACAGCAGCATTACAGGAATGTTAAGGCATTCTAAGGATGTACTTAAAGTATTTAATTTGTATAGATTCGATTTTGTCAGAGGGTTCGAATCCCCAGATCTCAGATCCGTACTTTATAATGGGAAGTAGAGCTTTGTCAAAGATTTCATTTTGCTGACTTAAAAGATAGAGATTTAATCTTTTTGCATACTACTTTTAACATAGTGATAACCTTTTCTGTTTGCACTACTAGAGTCTGTTTTGTTTTCGTCCATATGAGTTTGGGGGTGAACACAATACCGAGATACCTGTATTCTGAGACCGTCTCAAGAGGCACCCCATCAAATGTCCATTTTTCATATTGTCGAAGTGGGCCACCATTACGGAAAACAAAAACATTTGTTTTGTTAAGATTGACTTTAAACTTATTACAGAACTTGACAATGCTGTTAATTTTTTGTTACAGTCGTGGTACCGTATCTGCCACATTTGCTATGTCGTCTGCAAACATAAGACAAAATACATTTTTTGCCAGGTGTGAGATATAAATACCCTTGAAATCATCGATTTTAAGCTCATTTACATATGCGTTAATGAACAAACTAAATAGAAGTGGGCTTAGCATACACCCTTGTCTAGTTCCTATACAACATTCAAAAAATTCAGTCAGACCAAACGGTGTTACAACACACGATCGACATTTTGGTGAATATCTCTAAGTAAATTTATAAATTTTCCATGGATGCCACTTTTTATAAGTGTTTCAAACAGATTTTTATGACGAACAAAATCAAAAGCTTTACAAAAATCTATAAATAGGCAGTAAATCCTCCCTCCCTTCTTTGTAAGATATATGTTGTCAGTTGTACAATAGTGTTTTCGAAAGCCAGCTTGATTTTGTGTTATTTTATGGTTTAGTTCACACCATTCAGACAACCGGTTATGAAGGATTTTAGTAAAAACCTTACTAGTAGAAGGACGGATGGAAATTCCCCTATAGTTATCCACTTTTGTTTTTGGACCCTTTTTATGAACTGGAATTTTTCTTCAGTTAATATTTGATTGAAAAGTTTACACAAAACTAGCACTTCCTGTTCCGTAATACTACAGTTTAAGATATCTGGTTGGTTTTCGGAACAACTTTGACATGCAGAGTCATGGTCATTTATAAACACGTCACTGCAATTTACGTCGTTGTCATTTACATTCAACTACAAGAGTGATTTAAAATAATCGAGCCACTGGGACGGTTCTATTTCATTTGGAGTTATTTTGGCAGAGGCAGTGGCAGAGGCAGTGGCAGAGGCAGATTCTTCAGAAATAGAAATGTGGTGATCTGTTCAAAATGGAGTCTAACAGAAAACAAACATGCTAAGGGGAAATCACTCTGCTGAGTATGAGTTAAATATTCAGACCACATACAATAATTTGTGGTTTAAAATTAAAGAAACAATAATTTCACAACAATACATCCATACTTTCGTATTATCAAATATATTTCCTTAAAAAGTTTACCAAAGATTAAGATGCCCTCTAAGAGCGAGCAGCAACACGTGACATTTTGTAAAACGTTTGATTGTAAATCTACAGCCCACATTATACTTAGTCTGAGCACTAATTGAGCATGCTATGTTTCTTAAGTTATAAAATATTAACAGCTTGACTACTTCTTCAGGTAGCATTTTTACTACATCATCTTTAACTACTTACATTCAGACCATTACCATAGCACCAACAGGTAAAGACAAATTGGAATATTTTACACGCATACACATGATTTAAAGATGGGTTCCCTCATTAATTAGAGCCAAAGTAAGCTTCTAAGTGATTAATTGGGTTTTCTAATGAATATTCCATGTATTCTGAAGTTCAAAAGACCTATGCGGACGTAGAAATGCTTTGGTAATCCATTTGACTCTAATCTGCTTTGAAACGCTAAATTTAGACTCTGTTTGATCACGTGAACAAATGACGTCATATTATGAATGAAGGCGTATGTGACAGTCTTTACTAATGTAGGGAAATAGGCACCCCTTTTTAAACTTTAACTGGTATCTTTAACATACTAGTTCGCTACTTTAACCGGTGCACGGATTTGGGGAGATCACGTGATCTTTTATGCCGCCAATTCATTCTGGAATTTTCCTCATTCAATAAAGGTGTCATTGTAACCAACTCTTGGTTTTTCTCTCTCAGGTTGCCTAAGCCAACAACTTGTAGCTTACCACGCCCGTAACACGTATAAGAATTATTGATTTTGTATTTTATTATCATTATCTAAACATATTCAAAAAGAGTTAAAACTTATGTAAATTAATTCATAACGTTTTTACAAAATGATATTTTAACGTATTATTGCCTGTTGTGGAAAATACAGCCTCCGGTTACGTCATGATTTATGTACCGAATTCACAGACTGGATGATCAAAAAAAAAGATCAACGACATTTAACAACATTTGAGACTTGACGTAAATACATATGGCAGTACTCTGCCGAGGGAAATTCCGTCATAATTAGCCTAACTGTGGGTTAATTAAGGACTTGTGGGACCATCTGGTATTTTTCCCAGTCATTAGAACACCTCTACTTTCTATTGATATAAGCATTACCGGTCCAATTATGGTATATATTTATACGTAAAATAAGGGAACCCTTTAATTTTTGCATGATAAAATATCTCAGTTGTCGTCATTCCATAGAGATATCTACTATAATTATGTATCAAACTGTAATAAATATTAACGATATACAAAAGAACATGTATTTTGTAACAGTTTTACTCTAAACGAAAACTTAATTTACAAACCTCCATAATCATTTACATATTTGACGATAAAGCAATAGATGTAACGTTTAGAATATTGATCTATATGGTTATTTTGTAGTAACGAGGCATCCTCAAACTATAGAAGTGACTACGTCTAAAGTTACTGATGACATAACTTCTACAGAAAAATATTCTACAGATCTAACAACATCTCCTGGTTCTACTAGGCAAAGTGACAGTAAGTTTTAAACTTAAAAATTGCAATTCCAATTCTATTCGGGAATTGTAAAGTAGATATATTATCTACTCGTCATGCTCATTCACTTAAGGTTGTGCATTTGGGACTAACAGAACGAAAGTTTCTTTCACTTAACTAAACAGTTAATTTTTGTTTTCCTTTATTAGATTCAGGTGTTGTTGGTGGAGTGTTAGGTACATTATTAATCATATCTGTTATTATCAATGTTGGTTTGGTTGTATATTTTACAAGGTGGGTTAATAACTTTAAATTTGTATTATACACTTCAAAATTTAAATGTATAAATACAATGTTATAACACCTTAACAGGATATTGGTAATCCAGTACATACAAGATACTAAACATAGACTAGGAGATGTTTGTATCGTCGTCTTTTATTACAGAAAAATGAAATCCCTGTCATCTACACCAAGAGAAAATAATTATGCTGGTACAACTAATAAAGGACGAGATCAAACACTACCTACTTATGATGTTTTACAACTTCAGTCTGTTGCTAGTTCTGATAATGATGACAAGAAGAAATCAGACAATAGTCATACTTATTATAATACAATGGGAGATTCTTTATCACGTGATATTAATCCCTATTATGTGAATATGAAAAAGCCTTGATCATAATATTTATATTATATCATACTAATACATCGTACCAATACACCATACCAATACATCATACTAATATATCATACCAATATATCATACTAATATATCATCTCACTCTGTTGCTAGTTCTGATAATGATGACAAGTAGAAATCAGACAATAGTCATACTTATTATAATACAATGGGAGATTCTTTATCACGTGATATTAATCCCTATTATGTGAATACCAATATATCATACTAATATATCATCCAAATACATCATACTTATACATCATGCTAATACATCATACCAATTTATCATACTAATACATCATACCAATACATCATACTCATAGTTTCTAATTTATTATGGAAGCATCACTGAATTTATTGCAAGTCATGATTCAAAATTTTGAAAGAAAGTTGTTTTTATGAAGTTTATGTTACGTCTAATAATATACCAATATTTTATCATGTTGAGCTGTATCCCCAATTTGTCTTCATTCCATTTACATTAACATTATTACTTTCGTTGGTATTTTTTAGGAAGGGGGGACCTTGGGCTCTTAATCTGCTTTATAGTCTTTTACTTATTAGATTTCTTACTTCTAATAAAATCAATTTGTGTGCCTGTTGGGTTGGCTCTTGGGAAGCGGGATCGGTAACCTGTCACTTGGTTTGTGGTTTGGTCTAATGTCAATTGTGCTGCTGCAGTTTGAGAGAATAAATGGGAATCCTCAGAACAGACCGGGGTCTATGGTGCAGTAAATTGTGTATGGTTAAGATCCCTCAACTTTATATAAGAAAAACGTTGTTTTCTTGATATTAAATGAGTTCACCTTCGTAATAGTAGTCTCCCAACTACCAGCCGAGCCAGGTGCTTGACATAAAAGTCTATTATTTTGATTTCATTTTCTTTAATACGAGTTAATCTACAATCTTATTTTTATACGCCCACATAGAAATGTGGACGTATATTGTTGTCGCCCCTGTCCGTCGGTCCGTTGGTCCGTCGGTCCGTCGGTCCGTCGGTCCGTCGGTCCGTTGGTCCGTCTGTCAACAATTGTTTGTGGACACTGTAGAGACTACAGTTTTTATTGGAATTTCTTGAAACTTGGTATACTTGTTTATAATCACTCAAGGAAGAACCCTATCGATTTTGGTATGATTCCGAAAAAAATTCCTGGAATTCTTGGACTTTGAATTTCAAATTGTTCTGTTTGTAAACAAAAGCTTGTGGACACTGTAGAGACTCCATTTCTTTATGAATCTTTTTGTAACTTGGTATATTTGTTTATTACCATCCAAGGAAGACCCCTATTGATTTTGATATGATTCTGAAAAAAATTCCTGGAATTCTGGAACTTGGAATTTCGAATGTACTGTTTCTCATCCGTCTGTCAACAATTGTTTGTGGACACTGTAGAGACTACAGTTTTTATTGGATCTTCTTGAAACTTGGTATACATGTTTATTACCATTCAACGAAGACCCCTATCGATTTTGGTATGATTCCGAAAAAAATTCCTGGAATTCTTGAACTTTGAATTTCAAATTCCGTCGGTCCGTCGGTCCGTCGGTCCGTTGGTCCGTCTGTCAACAATTGTTTGTGGACACTGTAGAGACTACAGTTTTTATTGGAATTTCTTGAAACTTGGTATACTTGTTTATAATCACTCAAGGAAGAACCCTATCGATTTTGGTATGATTCCGAAAAAAATTCCTGGAATTCTTGGACTTTGAATTTCAAATTGTTCTGTTTGTAAACAAAAGCTTGTGGACACTGTAGAGACTCCATTTCTTTATGAATCTTTTTGTAACTTGGTATATTTGTTTATTACCATCCAAGGAAGACCCCTATTGATTTTGATATGATTCTGAAAAAAATTCCTGGAATTCTGGAACTTGGAATTTCGAATGTACTGTTTCTCATCCGTCTGTCAACAATTGTTTGTGGACACTGTAGAGACTACAGTTTTTATTGGATCTTCTTGAAACTTGGTATACATGTTTATTACCATTCAACGAAGACCCCTATCGATTTTGGTATGATTCCGAAAAAAATTCCTGGAATTCTTGAACTTTGAATTTCAAATTGTTCTGTTTGATAACAAAAGCTTGTGGACACTGTAGAGACTCCATTTTTTTATGAATCTTTTTGTAACTTGGTATATTTGTTTATAACCATCCAAGGAAGAACCCTATTGATTTTGATATGATTCTGAAAAAAATTCCTGGAATTCTGGGACTTGGAATTTCGAATTGTACTGTTTGTCATCCGTCTGTCAATAATTGTTTGTGGACACTGTGGAGACTACAGGTTTCATTGGTTTTTCTTGAAACTTGGTATACATGTTTATTATCATTCAATGAAGACCCCTATTGATTTTGGTATGATTCCGAAAAAAATTCCTGGAATTCTTGGATTTGAATTTCAAATTGTTCTGTTTGTAAACAAAAGCTTGTGGACACTGTAGAGACTCCATTTCTTTATGAATCTTTTTGTAACTTGGTATATTTGTTTATTACCATCCAAGGAAGACCCCTATTGATTTTGATATGATTCTGAAAAAAATTCCTGGAATTCTGGAACTTGGAATTTCAAATTGTACTGTTTGTCATCCGTCTGTCAACAATTGTTTGTGGACACTGTGGAGACTACAGTTTTTATTGGATTTTCTTGAAACTTGGTATATATGTTTATTATCATTCAATGAAGACCCCTATCGATTTTGGTATAATTCCAAAAAAAATTCCTGGAATTCTGGGACTTGGAATTCGAAGTTGTTCTGTCTGTCTACAATTGCTTGTTGGCACTCTAGAGACTACAGTTTTTGATAGATCTCTTTGAAACTTTGTTTTTATATGCCCACATAGAAATATGGACGTATATTGTTGTCGCCCCTGTCTGGAATTCTTATTGCGCCTGTTTTCAAAAACGCTTTCAACTTTTGGCTTGTGAACACTCTAAACATTCCTTTTTGACAAAACTCGCTGAAATTGTTTAATATCAACCAAGGATGAGCCTTATTAAGAATTAAAAATATCAAAATATTATTAAGGGTGAACCCTATTGCAAATCATAAAAATACCCAAAAATATTTAATGAGTTGTTATTAGGTACAATTCTTGACAGTTTTTAATGAAACTAGAGACCCTAGAAAAAAATAGGTTGGAAGGTTGAATATTTCATTCCACTTATTGTAACCTTACTGAAAAGTTTTTATTTTAAATAAATGCTGCCAGTGGGCGTATATTACCTTGCCTGGCAAGCTATCTTTATGTATATTAAATACAAATATACTTGACTTATTGTTTCATCTCATTTTAACAGTTTCCGCTGCCTAATAGGAACACAAAGATTGAAATGAGTTTTTCAATCAATTATTGGCTTAAATAATAAAAAATTAATACAGAAAATACAAGTCGCCATGTTGTTAAAGGTATCATTTTTAGAGATTGTATAAACTTTGATAAATAAGAGAGAAGATATTTAATGATTAACAGTTGTAATAAATGATAATTATATTATTACGAAGACTACAACAGAACAGAACAGAACTTTATTAACTTAATATTAACATAATATATAAACATAACAAATATTTTTACAATTATAGATATGAAAATTAATTACATGTATATACAGTATATTAAACTAACTTACAAAATAAGTATTTTATATTTAAGATTTATTTTGATAATAATATTTCATTTTGTATGTATTATTGTCCTTTCTATATGATAAACGAATACACTTATATTCAATAAAACTCGGATATTATTATAGCTAAATAAGTTTTTCATTTTACATTTTGACAGATAGGTTATATAGTATTTACGTATAATATTTAATTCTAAAAAATAATATTGATGGATGCTGACATAAAAATAAATAATGGCATTCATCGCCGTTCCATTATTACATAATGGACATATTCTTTCATTTCTCGGGATGTTATTCCATCGTCCAGTTTCAATAGGAAGTTTTATATTGGATGTTCTAAATTTACATAAATATATTCTTTGGAAGGGGTTCAATTTCAAAAGATATTCTTCAGTTAAAATTTTGTTTAATCATGGAATAAATTTCTCCTCTCGAAGATATACCAATATCATTGTTCCATTTTTTGGATATATTGATCTTGAGTTTTTTGTTTGATGGAATATTTCAGAAATTTTGTATTAATGGGTACTAGCGATTGGTTAGACCATACATAAGAAAATCCATTTTGATCGAGTGTTTCTTTTATGAAATCTATATATTTAAATTGGTTTTGACCTGATATATGTAACTGCAATATAAGGCTATATATTCTATGGGATAATTTTTCTGAATTCGGGTCGGCAATCTTTGACCAAAATAAAATCATGCGTTGTTGAATAGTTAAAAGAATAGGAAATCGACCCGTTTCGCCATATATCATAAAATTTGTAGTTGTCTTTCTTACATTTAAAATTCGTTTACAATATTGAGTGTGAATTTTTTCTAGATCAGAGCAATTTTCGTACCCCCATATTTCACAACCATACAGTAAGATAGGCAAGACTAACGTATCAAATAATTTACATTGTACATCTATTGGAGGTGATTTTTCTATTTTAATGCAAACATTGATTTTCTTGACTGGTCTATAAGTTGTTTTCTAGCTAATGTAAATTTACTATTATAATTGAACAATAAACCTAAATCAGTGGCGGAGCCACAGGGGGGGCAGGGGGGTCAGCCGCCCCCCCCCCCCTCGCAGCCCCAAAGGCTAGTTTTTCGGGCAAGGCATTTAAAAAAAAATTTTAACGGCCATATTTTTTTTTTTTTTTTTGGAATTTAAAAATGAAATCATATCTTTGCCCGAATATCCTATATTACTATAACTGTATTTTTTTAAATTGATAGCCCAATTTTATTCTCCTATAATAATATTTCATAATTCATATTATTTAAGGATCGAAATCACTGCCCGAATGTCATTGCTATGATTATATTTTACATATTTCAAAAATTGAAATCGCAGCCCGAAAGTAGAGTTTAGAACTTTTTTTTACACAACCAAAAAAAGACAATTCGGGCACATATTTCAATTTTTTCAATAAATATTGTATGACATACAATATTTGTTAAAAAAAAATGGAAATCGGTGCCCGAATTGCCTTAAATTAAGACAATTCGGTAAGGTTTCAACTAAAAAGTTAACAAGTTCCTTGGCTTATTTCCCCTTGGAAAATAGATCATTTATTAATCAAATAAATCAATAAAAATTTCACCAATAAGAAAATGTAAAATAAATAAGTTTAATAAGGTTTCAACTAACAACACACGAGTTCCCTGGCTTACTTCCCTTGGAAAATAGATCATTTTAATCACTTTGGGTTTTTTTTGTGTAAAAAAAAGTTCTAAACTATTATTCCACCAATAAAAAAATGTAAAATAAATAAGTTTGATAAGGTTTCAACTAAAAACACATGAGTTCCCTAGCTTACTTCCCTTGGAAAAAAGATCATAATTATCATTATAATCACATAACTTTGCGTGTCCTCTAGCTGTGATCATTTCAGAGTGAAATTTCGTTAGAATAACACCTGTTCTATCTTCCATCGATCATCGATAAACACGCAGTAAAATTGTTCAAAAATATTTTTGTCTTTTGTCAAGAATTGTTTGGCCTGGTTATAACTTGCACTGTTGCAATTTAGCAAATTGACACAGAAATCAAAACAATGTCTTCTACACGTAAACGGTACTTCTAAAAGTCAAAGATGTTTTACCCTTCATTATACAAAATACTATGGATACTGCATTTCCCAATTTGACGATTTTGTATAAAATATTTTTGACAATCCCTGTATCCAGTGCTGCCAGTGAGAGAAGCTTTAGTAGATTGAAACTAATAAAAAATTATCTGAGATCAACAATGGCTGAAGACAGGCTCTCAAATTTATCTTTGATAAATATAGAAAGGAATTTTCCCAAAGATGTTGATTTCGACATAGTCATTCAGACGTTTTCAACGATGAAAAAAAGGAGAAAAGCTATGTATGACTAAAGTTGATATCTATGATAATTGAAATTTAAAAAAGAAATCGAAATGATAAAATCCATACAAACATAACATATCCATTAGCCGAAAATCTCATTCAAAATCGGGTGAAAACAGTACATCCCGTAAATTAAACTGAATACTTATGGATCACCTAAGGGGGTAGTATCATGTGTTCTAGAAAGAGTGAAAATACTCTGCCAATAACAATAGTGTTTCTCTCGAAGAAAACTCTCATAACTAAGTTCGAAATTCGGGCAACCTCAGAAATCTCGCCCCCCCCCCCCCCCCTGGGACGTAAACCTGGCTCCGCCACTGACCTAAATATGTATACGATTCTTCAACACTCACGGGTTTATCATTAAAAAAGAATTCTGGTATATTTTACTAATGATTTCTTCATATTTTCTTCAGTTTCAGATAAAATTATACTATCGTCTGCATATAGTAACAAAAATAATTTTAAACTAGAACTGTGAACAGCTCCGAGCGTGGCAACTATGCGTTATCCCATGGATTTCGAACATTTTGAAACTTCTAACCTGCTAGCTTTCAATTCCGGTACTTTTCAGCCTCCAATTGTGGAACAAGCGTAACAATATTGTTAGATCTATAGACAGCTGATGTCAAGGCCATTCTATATGGAAAATTTCAAGGTCATTGAAGGTGAAGGTCACAAGATTTAGAATTTCAAATTTTTAAAAAATTCAAACGGGCATAAATAATAAATGACGGACTAATTAAATTTTAAAGAAAATTTGCCATTCTCGGAAAAATGGCGCATGCGCAACTAGCAATTGGATTTTTTTTCTTCTCGGGGGATACAAATTATTTTGTATAGCTATTATATGCTGTTTTTGCTTACATTCTTGAATTACACGGGATGTAGGGTCGCCTGAAATGAGATAAAAAACCGGAAGTCCCCACGCCCAAACCGGAAGTGATCAAAAAATTTTGATGATATATTTTTAATTGTGTTGCGTATTTATCTATATCCTGTAAATTTCAGATCGATCCGAACATTAGAGCCCGAAAGTGTAATATAACCGTCCAAAATTGCAAAATAGTCAGATTTCGGTGGGCTATAAAACCGGAAGTTAATATTTGTCATGCAATATCAGCACATCTATAGACAGCTGAGGTCAAGGACATTCTACATCTCAAATGTCAAGGTCATTGAAGGTCAAGGTCACGAGATATAGAGTTTTAAATTTTTGAAAAATTCGAACGGGCATAAAAAAAATTCAAATTCGAAAATCAAAATTCTGTTCCCAACATTTTTTAGATAAAGTATCAAGGATTCGATAGACACCAAAATCATAAAAATCGGTCAATAATTGGCGGACTTATTAAATTTTTAAGAGAATTTGCCATTTTTGAAAACTGCGCATGCGCAACATTCAATTTAATTTTTCTTCATCTCAGGGGATTAAAATCATTTAGTATAGCTAAAATATACTGTTTTTGTTTAGAATCTTGAATTACATGGGAAGCAGGGTCGCCCGACATGAGACGAAAAAACCGGAAGTCCCCACGCCCAAACCGGAAGTGATCAAAAAATTTTGATGATGTAGTTTTAATTGCGCTGCCTATCTATCTATATCCTGTAAATTTCAGACCGATGCGACTATTAGGGCCCGAGCTAGCTTGAAATCTTATTTGCACATTATGCAATTAGCCACTTTTGGGTTAGCGAAAATTTCATGTTAGATATTCATTTTTGATTCCAGCCCATATAAAAACCATTGGTGAAAACAGAAATAGTCTATCTTTTTCCGTTTGGGCTAGCGAGCTTCCCAAAAAAAAAAAAAAAAAAAAAAAAAAAAAAAAATAATCCGAACGAAAACAAAGCGTGACAAATTTCATTTGCCACGCAATAAACTCTTAAATTTTCAAGTGATAAAATACCAATGCCTTCAAGACATTTAGCATCATTTTTATCGTAAAGAGTTTCCAGATCATTCATATATATAGCAAAAAGAAATGGAGAAAGATTTTAACCTTGACGTACACCAGATAGACAAGAGAAATAATTAGAAACCTCATCACCATTCTTTACACAACTTTTCGTGTCAGAATACATAATATAAACTAGAACTGTGAACAGCTCCGAGCGTGGCAACTATGCGTTATCCCATGGATTTCGAACATTTTGAAACTTCTAACCTGCTAGCTTTCAATTCCGGTACTTTTCAGCCTCCAATTGTGGAACAAGCGTAACAATATTGTTAGATCTATAGACAGCTGATGTCAAGGCCATTCTATATGGAAAATTTCAAGGTCATTGAAGGTGAAGGTCACAAGATTTAGAATTTCAAATTTTTTAAAAATTCAAACGGGCATAAATAATAAATGACGGACTAATTAAATTTTAAAGAAAATTTGCCATTCTCGGAAAAATGGCGCATGCGCAACTAGCAATTAGAATTTTTTTCTTCTCGGGGGATACAAATTATTTTGTATAGCTAATATATACTGTTTTTGCTTACATTCTTGAATTACACGGGATGTAGGGTCGCCTGAAATGAGATAAAAAACCGGAAGTCCCCACGCCCAAACCGGAAGTGATCAAAAAATTTTGATCATATATTTTTAATTGTGTTGCGTATTTATCTATATCCTGTAAATTTCAGATCGATCCGAACATTAGAGCCCGAAAGTGTAATATAACCGTCCAAAATTGCAAAATAGTCAGATTTCGGTGGGCTATAAAACCGGAAGTTAATATTTGTCATGCAATATCAGCACATCTATAGACAGCTGAGGTCAAGGACATTCTACATCTCAAATGTCAAGGTCATTGAAGGTCAAGGTCACGAGATATAGAGTTTTAAATTTTTGAAAATTCGAACGGGCATAAAAAAAATTCAAATTCGAAAATCAAAATTCTGTTCCCAACATTTTTTAGATAAAGTATCAAGGTTTTGATAGACACCAAAATCATAAAAATCGGTCAATAATTGGCGGACTTATTAAATTTTTAAGAAAATTTGCCATTTTTGAAAACTGCGCATGCGCAACATTCAATTTAATTTTTCTTCATCTCAGGGGATTAAAATCATTTAGTATAGCTTAAATATACTGTTTTTGTTTAGATTCTTGAATTACATGGGAAGCAGGGTCGCCCGACATGAGACGAAAAAACCGGAAGTCCCCACGCCCAAACCGGAAGTGATCAAAAAATTTTGATGATGTAGTTTTAATTGCGCTGCCTATCTATCTATATCCTGTAAATTTCAGACCGATCCGACTATTAGGGCCCGAGCTAGCTTGAAATCTTATTTGCATATTATGCAATTAGCCACTTTCGGGTTAGCGAAAATATTATGTTAGATATTCATTTTTGATTCCAGCCCATATAAAAACCATTGGTGAAAACAAAAATAGTCTATCTTTTTCCGTTTGGGCTAGCGAGCTTCCCAAAAAAAAAAAAAAAAAAAAAAAAAAAAAAAAAAAAAAAAAAAAAAAATCCGAACGAAAACAAAGCGTGACAAATTTTATTTGCCACGCAATTACATTAAAGGGATAATAGGCGTTAGAATACACTCGTCCTACGGCTTATATTTGTATTTCATATTGACTGTTAGTTAAATAAGTATGCATCCCACACTTTACCAAATTTTAAAAAGCCACAATTTAATATATTCGGAATTTTAAAAAAAAGTGAGCCAGCGACGATTCCATTCAGTTTGAGAATAAAAGCGTCTGGTAAATCAACGCTAAAACATCATTGTGGAATTTAACAGTAGGGGTCAAGGACGCGTGAAAACCCACATGTTAGAGTTACTTCCCTTTATATTTACACGATTTGAAAATCGCTTGACGGATGGCTCAAGCGTTTTATGATTAATTACTTTATTTTGGGGATTTATCGGATTTTAGAGGGATTTTGATGTATAGGTAAGTCCACTGATGGATATATACTGTTATTGTCCAAATTTGAGTGAACTTAAAATTTTATGTTCGTTCTAACGCCTATTATCCCTTTAAATATTTTGCCTTTAATGTTACTTTGAATTAATTTGTGCCATAAATTTTGCCCTGGGTAAAGAATCAAAAGCTTTTTTCAAATCAACAAATAGTCCAAATAGTCTTCCACCGGACGATAAGTAAATTTGAATAAGTGAATAAAATATAAAAATATTGTCAAGTGTGGAATATCCCTTCCTAAAACCTGCCTGGCAATCTGAAATTAGTTTTAGTTCATCTGAAAGCAAATTTTACCTATTGTTTAGTATCGACGTAAACAATTTACCTAAACATGATATAAGTGTGATGGGTCTATAGTTGGATTTTTATTATCTCCCTTGTTTTTGTCCATATCTCAGGAATAATTCCTGTATCTAAAATTTTGTTAAAAAGAACGTTATATAATGGAAGGAGTTTATCGGTAGAATTTTTAATATATTCATTATATATTTCATCGATTCCTGCAGCTTTGTTCAATTCAAGTTTTTAATTGAATTTTTCATTTCCTCGTTTGATATGGGCGCATTTAGAATACCGTCGAGTGTATCATTCGTTTCAATTTGGGGCATGTTGAATTCAATATCTTTTGTACTTTCTATATTATTACGATTTTTAAAGTAATCATATAATTTGTCTATATTTATGTCGGCTTTATTGGTTTTGGTTTTTCCATCTAGATCACCTAATATTTTCCATAAGGATTTCGAGTCATTTTTCGATAATTGACTAAGTTTTTGTTCTGTTTGGAACTCAAATTTATCATGGGCTCGGAGTAAATTTTTTCTATAATTCTTACCAGCGCGATTTAGTAGGATTTTATTATCTTTTGATTTGTCGTTTTTATATTTACGTTTTGCTTCATGAAATAATTTCCTTGAAGCAAGATGAGTCAAACCATAAATTACTTCGGGAAATATTTTGATATGGTTTATATTGTTTTCTCTTACAAAAGGCACATTTGGCGGACTTACAAAATATATTCATGATTTCTTCAATTGAGTTATTTATCATTTCGTACTTTTTTTCTTTAGGGAAATTTTCTTCTATTCTATTGATATTGTCAATAATAGTACTCACATTTATATCGTATTTTTTATATTAGCAATACAGTTTTCCTTTTTCTTTTCATTCCATCTAATAGTCGTACTATTCCCAATGTTTTCGGTTTGTGTGTGAGTAGAGATTGGTTGACAATCAAGAAAGAATTCTAGACGAGAATGTACGTCACTATAAAGTGGGTTAAAATCATGGACTTTAAATTCTGAAATAATTTGAAATAAATGTGAGCTTACAATCAAATAGTCGATAACACTTTTTATATTGCTTGTTGTCTTACCAATAAGTTTATCTTCACCCACTCTCCAATTTACAATATACATATTATTTGATTTCCAAATATTGAGCAAACTGTGCCCGTAGGTGTTCGTAACATTATCTTCACTACATCGATCAAGACAGGATATAATATGAATATTGTGATTGATGAACATAGTGAAGTTTAAAAAATATTCACAATAATACTACACAACGTCTTTAACAAGTGGTTAGAGTGTAAGGTACATCACTATCATAGTGATTAATATTATCTTGTACTTGATCAAAAGCTTGATTATTGTCATTATGAATATGATTGTAATTACTTTCAGATCCAAAATGATCATAGTCTCCTACTTTGATCTGTTTTAGGTGAATATTCGTTAATTGTATCGACTTCACTCTAGTTATTGTTAAGTAGCTATTTAGATATTTACAGTAGGTAAATGATAATGACATGAACACGAAGACTACAAGATCAGATGTTGGTTAAAGTCGTAGTTTATGAACATGATGAATTTTAAAATATAATCACTATAATACTATAAAGCCTTTTAACGAGGGGCCATTACATTACATTATCATTATAAACTTGATTATTGTCATCATAAATATGATTATCATTACTTTCAGATCCGATATGATCATAGTTTCCTTCCACCTTGATGTCCCCAGATCCGATATGATGATAATTATCATCGGTTATCACATTATTGTTATCATTATTACCAATATGATTGTAATCATCTTCATCAGTTTTAAACACACCGTTAATATGATTATAATCTGATTCAAGATGATTAGAGCTCACGGACGGATTGTTTCCGATAATAATATGATTGTAATTGTCTTCATGTACAGAATGATCGTGAGTTCCAACATGATTATAGTTATCAAGTTCTTTTGGAGATTTTACTTTCAGTTTCTCATCCCCGACGTGATCATAATTATCAGTAGTTTGGATTTTATTTTTTCGATTGTTAGTGATACTTGAGTTATGATGTGTAGCAGTAGCTTGTAATTTTGGTTTATTGTCCAGTTCTATTTCATCATATCCACTGATGTCTTTACTACTATTAATAGTTCCAGGACCATCAACAACATGATAATGTGGTGTAACGGTTTGTATAAACGTTTTCTTATCTGTTGATGGTGGTGTTTTTGACGGTGACTTTTTCCGCCTGTAAATAAAGTTTGACATAAGTCTTTATTCTATTTGACTTACACAGATATCATTTAGTTGTTGAATTTACTCCAAAATGCAGAAAATTATCAATGTAAAGCGTGTAAATCGTTCTAGCAATATATTGTATCTTTTTTTTATGTCAAATATTTCACATCCTGCTAATATTGTCAGGTAAAATATACCAATATATAGGGTGGTGAATGGCTCAGTGGTTAGCGAGTTGGACTGTCGTCTGCTAGGCGACTAGGTGCCGTGGGTTCGAATCCCGATCGGTGCGAGGAAATAAAAATTAGGTCTGATTCCTAGGCCCGTGCTTTCCCGGAACTACGAGATAGTAGTTCCCCTCCCCCCTCTAACTAAACGTTATTCGATAACGATAAAATCAAGATTTTGAGAAATACATTGATCTAATTGGATAATTCTACAACTACAGATAAATTAAAAAATTGTATTTAGTGATTGATAAATCAGATGACTTGAGCAATAAAACCATCTAAGGATAAGCTTTAGAATACTGGCCTATATAATATTCATTAAATATTAATATTGAAATGGAATATCCTTTCTTACAGGTACTGGTTCAGCAAATAATCAAATGGTGTCAAAACTCAGACGAACTATCTATTAATCGTTCTTCCCGACCAGTAACACAGGCCCTAACAAATACAGTCAGTTTCACAGACATTTCACATTGTAAAACAATTCCATTGTATATTCCTATAGTTGCTTAACTAAAACTTTACCGTTGTATAAGCCTTGTTAAGATACATAAAGGTGGAACTTACTATGTATATGCAATGCTTGCATATATTTTGCTCAACAAATATGGTCGCGTAGACACTAAATAATTGATTTACATAAATACAAATCGTAAGAGTTATGACCATAATATTATATAAATTATACTACAAATCATCTTAGTAAATTACCAGATTGTAAGATGTATCACTACCATCTGGGTTCATACCATCCGGGTTCATACATTATCAATGTCATCATGACTATATTGTTTTGATTTACATTTAGATTAGATATGATCATAGTCTCCTTCCACCTTGATGTCCCCAGATCCGATATGATGATAATTATCATCTGTTATCACATGATTGTTATCATTATTTCCAATATGATTATATTCATCTTCATCAGTTTCAAATACTCCGTTAATATGATTATAATCTGATTCAAGATGATTAGAGCTCACGGACGGATTGTTTCCGATATGATTGTAATTGTCTTCATGTACAGAATGATCGTGAGTTCCAACATGATTATAGTTATCAAGTCCTTTTGAAGATTTTAATTTCAGTTTCTCATTCCCGAAATGATCATAATTATCAGTTGTTAAGATTTTAGTTTTTCGGTCCAACTTTATTCCATCACTACGATTGTTAGTGGTACTTGAGTTAAGATGTGTAGCAGTAGCTTGTACTTTTGGTTTATTGTCCAGTTCTATTTCATCATATCCACTGATGTCTTTACTACTATTAATAGTTCCAGGACCATCAATAACATGATAATTTGGTGTTACCGTTTGTATCATCGTTTTCTTATCTGTTAATGGTGGTGGAGGTGACTTTTTCCTTCTGTAAAGAGTCAACGTATCATTTTTTCTTAGCTCTTTATGATTTGTGAATTAAATAATTTCCAAGTATTCGGGGAAGTTCCATATCTCAAAGACAAGCAAGCATTATCATTAAGACATTTCATATATTTTGTTAAGTATTTTTGTGTATTGTTGTATATTGTTTGCTATGCTGTCAATTCGAATGGTCGGCATATCGAGAGTCAAAATTTTACCTCTTGTACAGAATCACTACCACTACTATAATAATAACTATAATAATAATAACACCAAATATTCCTCCAACTATAGATCCTAAAATATTACACATAAGAAGTTTTTAAAATTATAAATTAGGAAATATAAGAATACAGTCACTTTATGATTGTAATGATACCGCTTTTGACAAATTATGTTTTCAAAATTGTTACTACCAAAAAGAACTGTTGGGAATTGTAACGATACGTTTAAAATTCATGTCAAAATCTATTCTCTTAAAAAGGTTACTAATATTAACTTACCTACATTGCTTGTATCCTCATCGCCTGATCCTAGTTAAAAATATATTAAATGATAAACAAAGTATAAGAAATTATCCAAGAAGACGTGCGAAAGTATTCATTAAATATTTAAGTGAATGTTTTATGGAGAGAATACAGAATGAAAAATAAATTTAAGTCAGTAGAATGTACTCTGATTAAAGTTCTTACCCAATGTTAAAGAAGTTGTTGCAAAAACTGCACCTATAAATTAAAAAAAAATATATAATCACATAAGAACTTATCCAAGAAGAAGTGCATACTGATTCGATATAGTATTTATTTAATATTTAAGTGAATGGATTATGTGGAGAATACAGAATAGACAAGATGAAAAATACATTTCGGTCAGTAGAATGTATTCTGATTAAAGTTCTTACCAGTTGTTAAAGAAGTTTTTTTATTTTTTATGCGATGAAAACAATATGCAGTTTATGACATACTTAATTATGTGTGATTTGTTGTAATATAATAAGTTATTACTTACTATTTGATGGTATGGCGGTTGAAGGCTTAGGAGTAGGTTGAATTGATGGTGTTTCAGTTGATGTAGGTGTAGTTATGACTGAAGAATAAATGAAGATGTTATTGTTATAACCAATGTATGGAGCATGTTACCAGACCAATAACGGTTTCTTTCCCCGAATATCTTTATGAGATTAAGTATCAAGTGTGGCATGTATCTACATTTTTATCGTAATGATAAACGTAAGAGAGGTTGCTTGCGACTGTCTTTTGATTATGGACATTAACTTCCTTCAAAATGTAAATGGTCGGATATTTGGATCGATCTAAGACACGCTCACACATAAAAACACACTGGGCTACTAACAGTTTCCATCCATCCTGACGAGAAATCAAGATACATCGAACATTTTCAGAAATAATAATGCTTCATTTAATATACTTATTGTTACCACGCTCATAAAAGATGAACACAATTGGTCCTTATAGAATACTTATTGGAACATTGATAGAGGCTGTTATTCATGCAGAAAGCAAATCTGACGTAAAATCTCTAATGTGAGTGAATTTGTTGTATTTGTCTTACCTGTTGGTGCTATGGTAGTTGTCTGAATGTAAGTAGTTAAAGTTGATGTAGTAATACTGCTACCTAAATAAGTAGTCAAGCTGTTAATATTTCATTATTTAAGATAAATACATGTTCAGGCTATTCGGTGCTATGTAGCGATACATAGCGTTTCGGTCAGTTCGCATACCAGCACAAAAAGCACTATATGTGCAAAATACAAAAAATTGGCCTTAGGTATTAATTATGTGTTGTTGTTTAAGGTGTTTGTTGTCATATTCTATAGCAACATGTCCTAAACCGGTCATGTAGTCTATTATGGTGATATTATTATCATCCTCGTTTTGTCGAAAATTTGGAATCTCTTGTACTGTGCTAACAGTTACTTATTCACCCATTTTCGTTTTGCAATACTTCTACGATAAGGTTTAAATCAACAAGACGGTATTAAATGTCATTGTATGTTGATGTCATTGTATGATTAAAAGTAACTTCGTGTGCCTTCTGCCTCTGGCAAACCTTTAGATGAATATAAATCACTATCTGTGCGATACGCAATAATCAAATATTTCGAAATTATAGTAAATTCACCTTTAGTAACACAGTCATATTGTATTTTACTGTAAGCACTAATAGCTCCACCACAGTGACCAGCAGACTTACGAAATCCAGCTAGAGTACAACTTTCTTTTTCATTACAATTTCTTAATACTTGTTGATTCTTTGCTGGTAAAAATGGTGTAAAGCAATCACCAGGTTTTTCATTACAACATGTTATATTACTACATTCAGACAGAGCAATATTATTACATCCTGGTCTATATCCATATGATGTATTTATTATCTGTATAACTAGAGAACTGGGACAAGATAGTCTATGTTTTACACATTGTAGACCGGGTACTCCATAACATACTGTACTGGTTTTAGTACAACCTAAAATTATACCAACAAAAGTGACAGGAATAGACTGTATCAATGATATAATCTAGTTTACCATTATAACTTAATGTAAAAGAAATTCCTAATTTGATAATTTTTTAAAAACTTTCCAGAAGGAAGTTAATACGACATTAAAGGGAATTAGCTGTTTGCAGTTTTCATCTTACTGCCACTAAGTGTGTTTTTATTAAAAAAAGAAAAACAAAATGAGTCACTTTCGTTGTAAATAGTCCAGCATTAAAAGATATTTTTTTGAAAGAAAATAATATTATATTGTCACTTGAGTTTTTTTCATTAAACTCACCTATTAATGAAAGTTTGACCAATAAAATTGAGCTGGTAAAAAACAAGTTCTTTAATAAATACATTTCATGATATCAGTTGCTGCTAAAATTTTTCGATAATATAACATGTTCTGAAAATATATATTATGAACATCCCATTATGACAATTGAACTGAAATGTATTTATCTGAGAGTGCCCCAACATGAAAAGTGTAACTTTCCACAAACTTGAGCCTGAATTGAGTTTTTGTAGTTATTACACTAGAGAAGGTTATACTGAACATAAATCATACCCGTTGTTAAGGCCTTTGTTTTGTAAATTAAATATAGTCTTAATGATCCCCCTGAAACTATCGAGAGACGGCAAAATCATAACATAATCAATTAAATTGATGTCATTTCCTTTGTGATAAGCATTTATTATTCATAAAATGAACCTACATAGGTCAAATGTAGGAATTTTTGACAGCAAGCAGATCTTTTTGCGTGGCAAATAAAATTTGTCACGCTTTGTTTTCGTTCGGATTATTTTTTTTTTTTTTTTGCGTGGCAAATAAAATTTGTCACGCTTTGTTTTCGTTCGGATTATTGCGTGGCAAATAAAATTTGTCACGCTTTGTTTTCGTTCGGATTATTTTTTTTTTGCAGTGCGTTCTTCGAACGCACTGCTTTGTTTTCGAAATGTTTTTTTTTTTTTTTTTTTTTTTTGAATTCCTCCCATCGCGCCCAGCCAAAACTACAAATGCCACATGGGAACTGTTAACATTTCTTCTGGGAAACCCCCGAATTCAAATCATATGAATGTATTTTGACGCCATTTTGTCCAACTGGAAATG
>JAUJPP010000003.1:29411851-29430553 GCA_030562195.1 Nipponacmea schrenckii | reverse complement strand
CCACTCAACTGTAACATAAAATCAATAAGGAAAATATTTATTAAAACGAAAAGGATATGGGAAGTTACCTTACTGTTTTAACTCAGTAGTAAACAGTTATTTATCAATGTATTAAAATTGAATACAATGTTATACTTTCCCTATTAAGTATGATAGTAATTGGTTATGCCATAATGATAACATTATTTGAACACCACTCAACTGTAACATAAAATCAATAAGGAAAATATTTATTAAAACGAAAAGGATATGGGAAGTTACCTTACTGTTTTAACTCAGTAGTAAACAAATTTTTAAACAAGTGTTGTATTCTGACACAAACCTCTCCCTCCTACCTCTGTTCCCCCGTTGGCGCCGCTATTACAATGTTGGATTACTTGACAAATACCATAAAATAAATACATTTTATATTGTTAATATTCAATTGACTTACTTTAAAACGTAAACCATATTGTACACTTTTTAAATATCAAATAATATAATATCCTTTTCAATTATAAAGTATACATTTACTATTGATATTACTACTTACAGTTTATTTCAAACCGAATCCTTATAGGGGAAACAAAAACACGTTAAGTTGTGAATATGAAATATCTGTAATACAGTACAATCAGCGATGTGCATATAATATGATAATCCCTTATAATATATTTCAATCATAAGCCGCGTTTAGACAGCCATGAAATCTGGCCTACTTGAAGTGAGCCGTGCTCGGTCCGGGCTCGGCCCGCTTGGTCGGTACCGTTTACACAGCACTGTTTTCACTAGGCCAGAATCTAAAAATAGACATGCTCTCTAGTCAAAGGAGGTGAAAAAGACAAAATGGCGCCTAACATAAACAAATTCTTGATTTTTAAGTTTTTGTTAATTTTGTTCGTTCAAAGCGAAAACGAAATTTAAGAATCGTCAATTTTGAGACACACAGCAATGAATGTCAAGGTTTTCTTGCACATCGGCGGCGAAAGCTTTTGCTTACGATGTTATTTATGACAACATTGCAGGCGTCTGTCTTACGAGAAAGGTAGGTAGACTAATGTGATAAATAAAGGCCTATTTGTTATGTAGGGCTTTACTCTGTGCTTTTGTATTCCATTTCTTGTAAGGCTTTTGCACTTTTGCTGCTGGATACTAAATACTATGCTTGGAAAGCCTTGAACATGACACTTTCAAATTCATGTTGGATAATCCACCCCTAGAAGATGAAATCTTTGGAAAGTCACCGTAATAAAATATTATGGGCATAATCCCACTAAATAATCCGCGGATTATTTAAATGCAGGGGGGTCTGTAAAGATATGTTTTACTGGGTTTACTGGCCGAATGATTCAGGCCGGTACAGGTCATGACGTCATGCGCAATTTATATGCGCAATGGAAGTGCTGCACGTGCTGGGTAACTGTTCTTATACAGTAATTTAGTCAGTTGGTGGCAGACATAGAAAGGATACAGTTCAAATATTCATTTGATTTATTTTTAAAGTCATCATCCGATGACCATTCCCAGTCGAATGCAAAGGCAAAAAGAGCTTTAAAGTGGTTGTCAGCCGCTTTATCTCGTGCCAAGTTCAGCATATCTGCCCAAAAATAAAATTGAGACGGATTCATTCCGTTGACATAGACAAATGTGGATATCATAATTCTGTTCCAGTGGTTCAAATGTTTCGTCCGAAACAGTCTTCTGAAAAACCGAGGCCAGTTTCTGGCAGGCCCGATTATATCTTGGATGTCCTTCCAACTTTCATATATTTGCTTGTCTCTAATGTTAGACATGATTTAAGATTGTGATGTAATACTGAATATTTTTTATTAACTATTACTCACTTTATATTTTTTGTTAAATAAACATCAATATGAACAATGATGAGTTTATTATTTTTTCCTTCGTCTATATAAGACTGTCGTACACAATTTTCAAAAATGCCGTTTTTATGATTATTGCTGTTGACAAATATAGCTTTATTCCGTGTTTTGATACCCCCCTGCATTTAAATAATCCATGGATTATTTAAATGCAAGGGTTTTGCAAAATCACGAAATAAAGCCAAATTTCAAAGAAATAAAATCAGAAAAAACGGCATTTTTTTAAAATCGTTTCCCCCAAAAAACTTCTACACCCCTTTTTTGCTCTCGCATTTACCCCAAGGAAGACCCTTCCCCGGGACTCTCCTTCCCCAGTCGCAGTATAATATCGTTTATTTTTTTGTCCGTCGCTTACATAATAGTCCCACTAAATAATCCATGGATTATTTAAATGCAGGGGTTTTGCAAAATCACGAAAAAAAGCCAAATTTCAAAGAAATAAAATCAGAAAAACGGCATTTTTTAAAATCGTTTCCCCCAAAAAACTTCTACACCCCTTTTTTGTTCTCGCATTTACCCCAAGGAAGACCCTTCCCCGGGACTCTCCTTCCCCAGTCGCAGTATAATATCGTTTATTTTTTTGTCCGTCGCTTATATAATAGTCCCACTAAATAATCCATGGATTAACTAGCACCAGGGGGAAAAATCAACTACCTAAGATCCCAAATCCAAAGAATGCTAACCAAACCAAAGACCAACAAACCAAACCTGACCAAAAACCACCTTTAATCATTGGTAATCCCTTATAACCAAGTTTGTTTTACTGAGTTGTTAAGTTTGGCTTCCAAGATATACATATATAGTTATTGTACCTTGTTATGGTTTATCACTTGATAACGTTACCTGTATGTGTAATGAAACGTTGTATTTGAATTAATAAATAGAAGTCTATATCCATAATAATTGTTGTCCGTCGCTTATATAATAGTCCCACTAAATAATCCATGGATTATTTAAATGCAGGGTTTTTGCAAAATCACGAAATAAAGCCAAATTTCAAAGAAATAAAATCAGAAAAACGGCATTTTGTAAAATCGTTTCCCCCAAAAAACTTCTACACCCCTTTTTTTCTCTCGCATTTACCCCAAGGAAGACCCTTCCCCGGGACTCTCCTTCCCCAGTCGCAGTATAATATCGTTTATGCTTTTTTGTCCGTCGCCTATATAATAGTCCCACTAAATAATCCATGGATTATTTAAATACAGAGGGTTTGCACAAAACAAAAATAAAGCCAAATTTGATAAAACATAAATCAGGAAAAAACGCCTATATAATACTCCTACTTATTATTAATACAGTAGGTCTGCGTAAACACTAACTAAATCTATACATGTATTCACTGTATATACTGACACTAGCCTATACAGTGTTATGATGTATTTGACTTCGACAAGAATAATCCGCGGATTATTTAAATGCAGGGGGTTTGAATAATAAATTGCTCATCAAGGCGATAAAATAAACTCAAACAGCAAATTTTTAAGATCGTTCCCCCCAAACATCTTCCTAGCCCCCTTTTTTTTATCTCATTTGCCCCCAAGGAAAACCCCTTCCCGGGGGTTCTTCCCCCCCAGTCGCATTATAAAATCGTTGTCTATTATACGTCGCCTATATAATAGTCCCACTTATTGATCCACGGATTATTTAAATGCAGGGCTATAAAAATCTTTTTAAAACGGCATAATTGGCTACAAAATGTCGTTTGATATGCATAAGAACATATTTTAGATAAAAAAAAATCAATATTTTCTTTTAATAATAAAAATTAAATACATTTAAAAAAAAAATTAATTCGTTTTTTTTCTCCGTATCATTGATGTACTCGCGACATATTCTACATTGTGAAGGCGAGTATTTGTGTAACATTTTATTTTGACGGCCACACAGTCACACAGTATTAATTTTGATACATTTCAGGACGGTGCAGGTTATTTCAAAAACGGTCTTGATACGCGGATTTTTTAGTGGTATTATGCCATCTTATGCTTATTTAGGCCTATTGTGCTTCTCACAAATAAAAAAGTGTAGAATTAACACAGGATTGTGCATCTTTCCTGTTGCTTTGATTAATAATTTACGGCACGTTTTTTTATTTCAGAGCACAGTGGGAAAGAGAACGAAGCTGTCACTGGTGGTTCTACATTGTAAATGAGACTTTTCAGCCAATCGACTGGCTACACAACTTCAGGTAAGGGCCACACTTTTTTTTCAATTTTGAAATTCTACTTCTAATTATTGTTCATCTACCAGGGCAACTATAAATACAATTGTAGGCATGACAGCTAGGCAGTCATCAATATATTTTACCCTAAGCCGAGATAATAATAATATATACCATAGAATGTCAGTTTACCTTTTTTTTTTTGACTATTCTAGGGTCAAAGATCCTTGCACTATTGTTTCAATCGGAAATGGTCCACTGGTTTAGGATGGCAGCTTTATGTCGATTTCCTCCCTTACATGTGGATGTCAGAAACAAATATGCACTTAAATCAATACCCCAACTCAATACGGACATTGTGCCAATCAAAACGAGGTGACATGTTACTACTGTACAGACTTAAAGTGTGGGGTCCTCGTTCTGGAGTTAAAAGATTTTTTCATTGTTCTGTTTTCAGTGTGGACGTCTGGAAATGAAATCTTGATTGATTGAAATGATAGTACAAGGATCTCTGACCCTAGAATAGTCATGAAATATAAAAAATTGTAAAAATCGACTATTCTATACTATACCTGCAATTTTTTTGCTGATAATTATTTTTTTTTTTTCAGGATGACCAAGGAGACATTTGTGAAATTATGTGATTGGCTGGCCCCTTACGTAGGTAAAAGGGATACACACATGAGAAGAAGCATTTCTGTTAAACAAAGAGTTGGTTTGGCGCTTTGGACACTAGCAACTAACATTGAATACCGAACAAATGGACATCTCTTTGGTGTATCAAGATCATCAGTGTGCATTATACTTAAAGAAGTTTGTGAAGCTATCCATGAACATTTGGAAAAAGCTTTTATCTCCCTTCCTAATGAAGAGGAAGTTTTAGACATCATGCTTAATTTTGAAAGTAAATGGGGGTTCCCAAATTGTCTTGGGGCTGTAGATGGTAGCCACATACCAATTATTGCCCCTACAGAGAACCACACTGATTACTATAATCGGAAAGGATTTTACAGCATTATATTACAAGCAACAGTGGACTCTAATTATCTTTTTAGGGACACATGCATAGGCTGGCCAGGAAAAGTTCATGACGCCCGTGTTCTTGCAAATTCAGAGATTTATAGACTTGGACAGAACTCACAGCTCTTTCCAAATGTGAAGCGCCTTATTGAAGGAATCGAAGTTCCTGTTGTTATTTTAGGGGACCCTGCATATCCCCTTCTCCCATGGCTTATGAAACCCTATGCTGAAACAACAAAGACAACAAGAGAACAACATCGCTTTAACTATATATTGAGCAGAAACCGCATGTTTGTTGAAAATGCTTTTGGACGCCTCAAAGGACGTTGGAGACGTCTGTTAAAAAGGATGGACTTTAAAATTGACTCTATTCCAGTGATTGTATCTGCCTGTTGCATCCTGCACAATATTTGTGAAAGAGAAGGTGATATTTTCCTTGAGGAATGGGATTTGCCACATCCAGCTATTATGTTAAATAGAGATTATGAGCCAGATCATGACAATGCTGATATAGCACCTGCTGAAGCTGTACGTAATGCTTTTTCTAGACATTTTTCAGCAAATTAATATACTACGAAATACTTTTGATATGCGTCATTTCATGTGTGTATCCGTGCCTAATTGAAAGTGTGCGTAAATGAACATTGATCTAATTAAAGGGGTGCCTAAATAGATGTGTGGCTAATTCAAAGTGTGCCTAAATGAATGTGTACAGAAATTGAAGGTGTGTCTAATTGAATATGTGCCTAAATGATTGTGTGCCCAATTTTAGTGTGCCTAAAAAGAGTGTGCCTTATTATGTGCCTAATTGAAAGTATGTCTAAAACGCTGTGCCTAAATAACACTGTGCCTAAATGACATGTGCTTATCTGACCGTGTGCCTATCTGACCGTGTGCCTAATTGAAGTGTGCCTAAAGTACTGTGTCTAAATGGGGTGTGCTTAATAAATGTGTGCCTAAATGACAGTGAACCAACCGAATATGTGCAAATCTTTATGATTTCTAATAAAATAAAGTCAATTAACTGTCTTCAAATGTATTTCTTTATTAAAAAATGCTGCAAAACTTGTAAAAAGGGTTTACATATTTTCATATGGTCCATATCCTGAAAAGGGTGGAATGTGACTGGTTGTGGGAACATCAGCTTTTGAAAAAAATTCATGTTGTTGCCTAGTAGGATGGAATTGTGTGGGTACCGATACTGAGGTTGGTGGCTGGAGAAATTGACACATCATTTGCATGATTTTCATCTCATGCTCTCTGTCCTGCTGGCGCATTCTTTCTTCCAACTGAAAAGAAATAATTCACTTTTACACAAGACAAAAACATATCCTTGTCCTAATTATTTATCTGTCCAATCATATCCATGCAAAATATCTTACACTTCACATAATAGCAGTGATGAAAGCATTCACCAGACATGAATTTTCTGCACTTGTTTAGACTAATAAAAACAGTTTGAGGTGTGCAATGGGAATAATTTAGCAAAGACAGAAGCTTTAGCCTTGTGTATATCCATTTAAATAGATCTGTAACCTGTGCAGTCTATAGCACACACTTCCTTGGTTAATTATACATTTTTAAACGACTATTCAATTCATGCCAGTCCCTCAGACCTGTGCAAATGACAAGGGGAAGCAATGCTTTGCTAGTGAGCAAGTATCCAACTCATTGAGCTAGGGTATCACAGAAATGAGGTAAGTAAAAATTGTTGATCACTTACAGACAGCCTTCTTTCTTCCATTTCTCTTTGAGCTTGAAGCATTGTTTCCAATCTGGTTTCTTCCATTTGATGTCTTTCATTTTGCAATGCCTGGAAATTTTCATCACTTTCTTTCATAGCATCCATAAAACTGTGAACTGCTGAGTCTATAGTTTTTTCAGTTTTACTCTTTCTGACTCTTTTAACTTTGTCACCTTTATCTTCTCTCAAAGCCCTCTTTCTGGTTGGTGTCTCATTTATGGGTCTGTTGTTTTCTGGTTCAGCCAAATCTTCACCTCCATCTTCACCAATATTAGGAGTGGCAGGAATATCAATATCATCAGCTATATCTAAAATAAATAGTAGGCTATTAACTTCCCTAATTAAACCATTTAATCACATTAGCCTGTATTTCAATTAGAGTAAGGTCACTTAAACTATTGTTGCTGCACAGGTGTACAATTAGGACATTAGGTTGACCCTCTTTAATAATAAAAAGATTTATTAACGGGGCCCCATGCAGCATGTTAGTGTGTTGATTTGGGTCTTTAAATAAGCATACCGGTACTAGGTCTCTAGGCCTACCCATGAAAATTAATATCCTGTACTGGAAATGAACCAATACCACAAAAGCTGGGTGGGCTTAGGATCTTACCTGCCGAGGCAACGTGTGTCTGTGGATTCTTTATTCTTCTTGTTGGCAGATTGTAACAGAATTGAAGGCCACGAAGTTGGTCTAGTTCCTAAAATCTCGTTCAGTTGAACAAAATACTTCCATGGCTTCCTCGAACGACCGGATCTGTTGTTATTATCTAACACCTCACGATATTTTTGTGGCGAGCACCTTCCAGTTGAACTTGTATGGTCTCGTCACCCCAAATAGCGATCAAAGCTTCGGTTTCTTCATCAGTCCAAGTAGCTCCGCGTTGGGCACACATTTTAACGCAGATGTTTGATGTAAATAATAATATTAGCCTAGCTTGTCGTTCCCGCGGAATAAGTTAAAAGCGCAAAAGGTCTCAGCAAAGTGGGCCAAGTGCACTCGGCCCAGTGGCGCGTTTACACAGCACTAATATTTTGCCGTGCCGTGCTCGGTCTGGACCGAGACCACCTTTTCTTGCGGGGCTCGGCCCACTTGAAACTAGCACGGTGCCGAGCCCTCTCAACCCGTTTAGACAGTCACTTTTTCTGCCGAGCCGTGCTCGGTCCGGACTCGGCCCGGATTACTTTTGGCTGTCTAAACGTGGCTTTAGTCATCCAACTAAAGGTACGATGGCGGTTAAGGAAGTATTATATTATATCTTTCAAAATAATTGTATGAAAAGTAAACATAGAGTCTATATGTCTTGATTTTATCACACTGATATAAGCTAAACGGTTAAGAAAATAACATATCGAAGTATAGGTAAAGTAAAAACCCACGCTGAGGCTGAAGTAAAACTAGTAAATAGCTAGTCTAGTACAGATCCTTCAATAAATTTTACCACTAAAAACGTCGTGAAAATTAAATTATGTAAAATGTATTGATAGAATTCTTACCTTTGCGATCCTTCATTTAACTTCCCTATTCTTACTACTTAAAATAAAATTCTAAAAATAAAACCCCAGTCACATGACATAATATTATATTATAGACTACTATTTACTCTTTTATTCAATATTTACTTTTTACTACAAATTTATACATCTTTAATTACAAAAGGTAAGTTTTGTCAAATATCTATCATTATTATATCAATATATTTTAGATATTAAACTGTTATATCAATACAACAATAATATAACATGTTATAAAACATTGAAGATGTACTTATTCTGTTTTAGATAGACAATGTAAAATGGCGATCCAGGAAGTATAAAATAATATGAAAATAAGATGAGATACAACATGGGTGATATTATAAAGATATTCAACTGTCATTTTGTGTTATTTTTCATCCTGATATGTTTTCCAATTTCTCGTGAGTTAAAATTTTAATCAATGACGATATCTTAAAATTAATATTATATTCTTGGTCTGTTTAGCAATTTTAAACAAAGAACCCTTTATTTACCTGATATTCCATAGAAAGATGAACTATTTACACCTTTTTGTATAATAAAGATAAAACAATAAGTTAATATAATACAATTTTAAGTTTCATTTTAACTAACTTACTATTAATTTTATTAGTTTGTTGACAAATTTTCAAATTCAAGATATTAATATATTATACTAATGGAATATAAATATTATTTTACCGATAAATTAATATTTCATTCTTGGTCTGTTTAGTAATTTTATACAATTTTACATCATTGGCATATCAATGAGTGTACTAACACCAGTACAGCATGTTATGGAGTTTCTGGTCCATTATGTTTAACTCATAGACTATCTTGTATCAGTCCTCTAGTTATACAGATAATAAATACTACATATGGATATAGACCAGGATGTAATAATATAATTGGTCTGCCTCAGTGTAGTAATATAACATGTTGTAATGAAGAACCTGGTGATTGTTTTATACAATTTTCATCTGATGAGAATCAACAAGTATTAAGAAATTGTAGTGGGAAAGAAACTTGTACTATATCTGGATTTCGTGACGTTTTTAGTAGAGAATGTGGTTTTTCTAGTGCTTACAGTAAAATACAATATGATTGTGTTACTAAAGGTAACGTTAATTTTTTCGAAATATTTTTCTTGGCACAAAATCGAACACATATTAGCAGATGGATGAGAAAGTTACGAGTGGATGATGTAGACATAGTAGCCTAACTACAGTTCACACGTATTTCAGTTTTTCTTTATCTTCATCTGTTTTTTTCTTTATCTTTATCCCGACTTGGTACTATCGATTACACTTTCAATATTTTAAGTACCAGTAATGGACATCGACTTACTAAATGACAAAATTATAATTTTCGGTCTAAGTATACACCCATATTATCATAGTATCATAGATACTTTTCTAAAGATTTTGCTAAAGATTATGTCTATAAGAGCGAGCTGCAACATGTGATATTTTATAAAACTTGTGATTGTAGACCTATATTATAGCCTACATTATTCTTAGTCTGAGCACTAAATGAGCATACTATGTATCTTAAGTGACAGAATATTCACAGCTTGACTACTTCTTTAGTTAGCAATATAACTACATCAACTTTAACTTCTTTTATTCAGACAACTACCATAGCACCAACAGGTAAGACTAATATAAATAGTTTACACTCATGCACATGGTTTAATTTTTACATGATAAAATATATCAGTTTGACAATGAAATATTCCAACACATCTACTATAATTATGTATCGAACTGTAATATTTACATTTCTACTACCACTATCTTCAATAAACCAGTTATGCAAACTGTCGTTTATTTTTCGATAAAAACTCTATTTGCCACATGATACAATGACGTAGGTAATGCACAGTAAGTCTAAGATTTATGGGAAATATAATACAGTTAATTTGTATAAAAAATATAAATATAAGAATTCGTTATTTATTTACTGTTTGTCATGTGATCTATTGCGGTTACAAACCAATAATGCTAATGAGACTAATATAATGTGTTTATTATTTAACCACGGAGCAATTTAGAATACAGATCTATATGGTTATTTTGTAGATATAAAGACTATTGCTCTAACTATAGAAGTGACTACGTCTAAAGTTACTGAAGACAAAACTTCTCCAGAAAAATATTCTACAGATCTAACAACATCTCCTGGTTTTACTAGGCAAAGTGACAGTAAGTTTAAAACTTTAAAATTTTTAAATTCCAGTACTATTCAGGAATTGTAAAGTAGATATATTATCTACACGACATGCTTATTCACTTAAGGTTGTACATTTGGGACTAACAGAACAAAAGTTACTTCCCCTTAACTAGACAGTTAATTTTATTTTCCTTTATTAGATTCAGGTGTTGTTGGTGGAGTGTTAGGTACATTATTAATCATATCTGTTATTATCAATGTTGGTTTGGTTGTATATTTTACAAGGTGGGTTAATAACTTTAAATTTATATTATACACTTCAAAATTTAAATGTATAAATACAATGTTATAAACCTTAACAGGATATTGGTAATCCATTACATACAAGATACCAAACATAGACTAGGAGATGTTTGTATTGTCGTTCTATATTACAGAAAAATGAAATCCCTGTCATCTACACCAAGAGAAAATAATTATGATGGTATAACTAATACAGGACGGGATCAAACACTACCTACTTATGATGTTCTACAAGTTCAGTCTGCTGCTAGTTCTGATAATGATGACAAGAAGAAATTAGACAGTAGTCATACTTATTATAATACAAAAGGAGATTCTTTATCACGTGATATTAATCCCTATTATGAGAATATGAAAAAGCCTTGATCATAATATATAATACATCACACTAATGCATCATACCAATACACCATACCAATACATCATACCAATATATCATACTAATATATCATACTAATACATCATCCTTATACATCATACTAATACATCATACTATTACATCATACCAATACATCACACTAATACATCATACCAATACATCATACCAATACATCATACTCATAATTCATACCAAGACATCATACTAATACAAGTCTCCAAGGATCACTGAATTTATAGCAAGAAATGATTTAAAATTTCGAAAAAGGGTTTTATTTTATAATTTCATATTACGTCCATTTCTTTAAAACCATTATTTTATCATGTTGAGTTGTATCCCAATGTGTCTTCATTCCCTTTACATTAACATTTGCCTGTTGGATTGGCTACAGGAAGGTGGGATCGGTGATCTGTCACTGGGTTTGTTGTTCATGTCAATCGTAGTGCAGATTTGATGGAATAAATGGAAATCCTCAAAACAAACAGTTACAACTGGGACCGACTTTTATGATGCAGTCAACTGTGTTTGATTAAGATCCCCAAATACATCATACTAAAACATCATACTAATACATAATGCTAATACATCATACAAATACATCATACTAATACATCATACTAAAACATCATACCAATACATCATATTAAAACATCATACTCATACATCATACTCATACATCATACTCATACATCATACTCATACATCATACTCATACATCATACTAAAACATCATCTGTTACTGGGTTTGTTGTTCATGTCAATTGTAGTGCAGGTTTGATGGAATAAATGGAAATCCTCAAAACAAACAGTTACAACTGGGGACCGACTTTTATGATGCAGTCAACTGTGTTTGATTTAGATCCCCAAATACATCATACTAAAACATCATACTAATACATAATGCTAATACATCATACAAATACATCATACTAATACATCATACTAAAACATCATACCAATACATCATATTAAAACATCATACTCATACATCATACTCATACATCATACTCCTACATCATACTAAAACATCATACTAATACATCATACTAATACATCACACTTATACATTATACTAATACATCATAATAATACATCATACTAATACACCATACTTATACATCATACCAATACATCATACTAATACATCATACTTATACATCATACTTATACATCATACTAAAACACCATACCAATACATCGTAACAATACATTATACTAATACATCATACTAATATATTATATTAATACATCATACTAATACATTATACTAATACATCATACTAAAACATCACACCAATACATCATAACAATACATTATTCTAAAACATCATACCAATACATCATACTAATACATTATACTAATACATCATATTAATACATCATACTAAAACATCATACCAATACATCATAACAATACATTATACCAATACATCATACTAATTTATCATACTAATACATCTAACCAATACATCATACTAATACATTATACTAAGTCTCCAAGGATAACATAATACTAGTTTCTAATTGATTATGGTAGCATCACTGAATTTATTGCTAGTCATGATTCAGAATTTTGAAAGTAAGTTGTTTTTATGAAGTTTATATTAGGTCTATTAATATAAAACCAATATTTTATTATGTTGAGCTGTATCTCCAATTTGTCCTCATTCCATTTATATTAACATTATTACTTTCGTTGGTATATTTTAGGAGAGGGGACCTTGGGCTCTTGATCTGCTTTATAGTCTTTTACTTATTAGATTACATATTTCTAATAAAATCAAATTGTTTGCATGTTGGATTGGCCCTAGGGAAGCGGGATCGGTAACCTGTCACTGAGTTTGTCGTTTGGTATTATGTCAATTGTGCTGCTGCAGTTTGAGAGAATAAATGGGAATCCTCAGAACAGACCGGGGTCTATGTTGCAGTTAATTGTGTATGGTTAAGATCCCTCAACTTGATATAAGAAAAACGTAGTTTTCTTGATTTTCATTGAGTTCACCACTGTAATAGTAGTCTCCCAACTACCAGCCGAGTCAGGTGCAACAAAACTGGACATATAAGTCTATTATTTTGATTTCATTTCCTTTAACTCATCAAACGCCACGGGCACATATATGTGCCTGTCGGCTCAAACGCCACGGGCGCAGGTATGCGACACGAGTTGTGTTCTTACTAAAATCCTATTGAAGAACAAACTTCGATCGCAAAACAAACGCACTTTAGAGAGCTGAAGGTCAAGGCTATCTCTAGATGTAAAAAAAGCCAGGTGGTTGTTCTGTAAAAATTTGAGAAATTTTCGTTTGAAAATTACAAAGATTCAAACGTATTCTACAAGTGACATTGACTATATTGTTCAGTACAGTGATGGAATAATGGCATATAGTGTTTTCAGTGAAGATTTTGATTTTGAAATCGATTTTGGAGGATGATTTATTGCTAAATTCGACACAACAAATAACGAAAATAGCCTGGTCTAGACCACCGTTGACGAGAATCGTCCCTCCGGTTTCACACCTGTCCCGATTTCAAATTTCTAATCAAGGTAGGCTTGCCGATAAATATTGAATTTCAAAGGATATTTTTTCTGTGAAAATACTTTAAAATGACATAAATATAATGAATAGGCCTAGTCTACTGCAAAATACAAATGAATAGGGGTCTAATTGGTTTTTGTTCTTCCTTTTATGAAATTTTACTTTGAATTTACTTATTTTTTGTATTACAATCTACCTGTTTACCTGAATTTCACACCTGTAGGCCCGTCATTTCATTTTTGGAATTGTTTGGAAAATATGGATTATGTTTGTTTTTTATTAAAAACAATATTTACAATAAAAAGAAGGAAATTTAAAGCCTTAATCTGAAGCAAATATTGTATTTAGTAAGTATTGTCAGGTATCCAGGTAATTTTGGTGGTAAATAATGCTCCTATTTTTTTTTTTACAATAATCATAAAATTCGTCCATTTTGTGAAAATTTATTCTATCTTGAAAAGTTTTGAAGTTATTGCCATTCAAAGACAACACGTATTTTTTGCTGCAAAGTTAAAAAACAATCTGGCCTGTACAAGTAGCTCAATATAACTGGCGTTTGAAGAGTTAAATACGAGATAATCTACAATCTTATTTTTATGTATATTAAATACACATATACTTGACTTATTGTTTCGTTTCATTTTAGCAGTTTACGTTGCCTGATAGGTACGCCAAGACTGAAATGAGTTTTTCAATCAATTATTTGCCTAAATAATAAAAAAAAAAATACAGAAAATACAAGTCGCCATGTTGTTAAATGTATCAATTTTATAAGTTTATATAAACTTTGATAAAGAAGCGAGAAGATATTTAATGATTAACAGTAGTAATAAATGATAATTATATTATTACTAAGACTACAAGACAGGATATAATATGAATATTGTGATTGATGAACATGGTGAAGTTTAAAATATATTCACAATAATAATACACAATGTATTTAACAAGTGGCTAGATTGTAAGGTGTATTACTACCATCGTGATTAATACAATCTTGTACTTGATCAAAAGAATGATTATTGTCATTATGAATATATGACTGTCATTATTTTCAGATCCACTATGATTATAATCTCCTTCCACCTTGATCTGCTTTAGGATAATATTCGTGAATTGTATCGACTTCACTATAATTATTGATTTACAGTAGCTATTTAGTTATTTACAGTAGGTAAATGATAATGACACGAAAACGAAGACTACAAGACCAGAATGTTGGTGAAAGTCGTAGTTTATGAACAAGATGAATTTTAAAATATAATCACAATAATACCATAAAGCCTTTTAACAAGTGGCCAGGTTGTATGGTGAATCATTATCATTATAAACTTGATTATTGTCATCATGAATATGATTATCATTACTTTCAGATCCGATATGATCATAGTCTCCTTCCACCTTGATGTCCCCAGATCCGATATGATGATAATTATCATCTGTTATCACATGATTGTTATCATTGTAACGAAAATGATTGTATTCATCTTCATCAGTTTCAAACATTCCGTTAATATGATTATAATCTGATTCAAGATGATTAGAGCTCACGGACGGATTGTTTCCGATATGATTGTAATTGTCTTCATGTACGGAATGATCGTGAGTTCCAACATGATTATAGTTATAAAGTTCTTTTGGAGCTTTTACTTTCAGTTTATCACTCCCGACATGATCATAATTATCAGTAGTTTGGATTTTAGGTTTTCGATTGTTAATGATACTAGAGTTAAGATTTGTAGCAGTAGCTTGTACTTTTGGTCTATCTATTTCATCATAATCACTGATTTCTTTACTACTATTAATATTTCCAGGACCATCAACAACATGATAATGTGGTGAAACAGTTTGTATAATCATTTTCTTATCTGTTGATGGTGGTGTAGGTGACTTTTTCCGTCTGTAAATAGAGTCGAATTTCCATTTGTCTTTTATTCTATATTACTCACACAGAATTAACTTAACAATGCAGAAAATTATCATTGCAAAGCGTTTCAAACCTTTAAGCAACTTATTGTGTATCGTTTTTTAATGTTAAATATTTCACATCCTGCTAATATTGTCAGGTAAAATATATCAATTGAAACTCTCTGTAAATATCTCATAATCTTACCTCTTGTACAGAAACACTACCAGTATAATAATAATAACTATAATAATAACAACACCAAATATTCCTCCAACTATAGATCCTAAAATATTATACATCATAATTCTTAGATATTTTATATTTAAATAGTACCTATATACTTGTTATTTTCTTATCACTAAAGATAAATCCGAAAGTTAAACTTTACACTGCAGGCAATTCTATCGAAAATTGTATCTTCAACTTTTAAAGTGTTTTAAATCAACACCTTTACAATTTTTCCATTTCAAAGATAAAATAAAATTCTCAACCACACTTACCCACATTGCTAGATTCAATAACATCTTGCCCTAGTTTAATATTTAATAAAGAAGAACGATAAATGTAATCATATACAATACAACTATAACATAATTTCTTAAATGTTAAAGCAAAGGCATTATCGTAAACAGAATAAACATCTATATATATTTATATAGGTAAAGATAAAGTACAAGTACTATATATATTTTTTTAAATACACCATTTGATAGTGGTTTTGTTAGTATGGTATACTGTGAATGATACAAACAATGGTCTTACCTGTTGCTGCAGAAGATATTGAAAAAGTAGAACCTATAAATAAAAATGAAATTGCATCCAGTTATGACAATTTTCGGATTGCACACTCTCATCCAAAGACCCATTTGATCGATAGATATCCAAAATATGACAGTATCTAACATTACATGCTTGTAAGATATAAGACTTGAACTAGTTCCAGCAGATGTATAATAATGAGAAAGAAGAAATTCGATTCAGACAAAATGCAATTTAAGACAGATTAAAATATGTGTAATCCGACGATGATGGTTTAGTGGTTGTAGGCTTTGAATTTGTATGAATCAATGTTGTTTTAGTTGATATAAACGTAGTTTTGTCTGAATAACGAAAGAAGCTGTCATTATTTATTAGTTCAGGGTGCCGGGTAGATTACAATGTTGATTTTCGTAAATATCTGAACATGTGTATCAAGTGTGGCATATTCGGCCAAAATTTGAGAAATATAAGCATTAACATGACAATGAGTTGCTTAAAGATATCTTTTCAAGACAAGTAGATGATATTTTTGGTCAACTTGCTTTTCAAACTGCAGTAGATGGAGCTCTATCTAAGATTATAGACAAAAGTTCACCAAAAACCTTAACATGACCTACAGTTAGAGAAAAATCTCAAAAGACAACAAACTTATTCAGAAATAATACAAAATAACAAAAATACCTATTGTATGACAAAGCTTTCCTTTACTATATCTGCCAAGAGTCCCCGAGAAATTCTCATTGGCAAACTTATTTTCACAAAAAGAAATTGTGTAAAACATTTGTATTTGTCTTACCCGCTGATGAAATGGTACTAGTTCCACTGCAATCAGTTGAATAATATGATGTAATTACACTGCTGCCTAAAAACAAACCAAGCTGTTAATATCTTAGTATTACCAGTTGTGTTTTACCTATTTTCTACTTGTGTATTTCTTGCAAAAATCCGTTAAGACAAGAACATATTCGGTATTTTATCCAGGTTTCCTCACACCATAACAATCACCAGTTACGTATGGTTGAGAACAAAACAATAATGGCTAAAATCGAGGGATTTTGGAATAGCAAAACTGCAAATCATTAAATGGCTAAAGAAAGAATGTTTATGCATTAGAAGTGAAAACAGACAAAAACTCTTCTGCACCTTATGGTCTAATGAAGACCGAAGTGCAAACCGACACTGGGCCGACTCTCGAAAGCACTTCACAGACATCAGTCTTTTTTTTATCTTGAGAAAGATTCGAACCAGGACACCTAATTGCCTAAAAGACGATAATTGCTACCCATTGAGCTATCCCACTGCCACAGCATTGATATGTTAGCTCAAAACATATTCTATCAAAGTTTTAAAACTAGTATAAATACCTTTTGAAACACATTCATATTCTACTTTACTGTAAGCACTGATTACACTTCCATTACATACAGTATGAGTAGTATTATATCTACGAAAATTTGATAATTTACACGATTGTACTCCATTACACTTTGCTACTTTTTGATTCTCTTCAGATGAAAATTGTATAAAACAATCACCAGGTTCTTCATTACAACATGTTGTATTTATACAGCCAGACAGACCATTTATATTATTACATCCTGGTCTATATCCATATGTTGTATTTATTATCAGTATAACTAGAGGACTGATACAAGATAGTCTGTGTGTTATACATGATACACCAGGTATTCCATAACATACTGTACTTGTATTAGTACAATCTAAAATTAATCCAACAAATGACAGGAATAGACTGCATCAATGATTAAATTAGTTGACCATTATAACATAATGTAAAAGAAATTGCTCATTTGATCATTTGTTAAAACATACCAGAAGGAAGTTAAAACGCCATTAAAGGGAAATGGCTGTTCGCTGTCACCTTATGTTATTTTTTATTTCAAATAGTTTATCAGGAATAATTTGATGAAAACATGAAGGAAGAACAAAAATTAGTCACTTTCTTTGTAAAAGATGATAAAAGATGTTTTATTTCTCAAAATAAAGTTGATTTTGTTTATAGTCATTAAACTCACCTATTAATGTAAGTCTAACCAATAACATTGTGCTGGTAATAAATAAGTTCTTTAATAAATACATTTCATGACATCAGTTGCTGCTCAATATATTCGACAATTTCATATAGTATGAAAATAGATATCATGTACATACCCATATGACAATTTAACTGAAATGCATTCCAGGTTATAATAGTGTTTTGTTTTCTAAATTAGTATTACAGTCTCATTTATTCACGGAAACTAACGAGGGTAGAAATAATCATAACATGATCTGCAATTTAATTAGGTAACAAATGTCATATTTTTGTGATAAGCATCTATTATGTATAAAAGGA
>JAUJPP010000003.1:29298347-29411351 GCA_030562195.1 Nipponacmea schrenckii | reverse complement strand
AAGCCATAATATAACATTCTTGCTAGGTTTGATGATGTAACCTAGTTAACGTTCAATAAGGATGGCGACAGATCAACTAAATTAATTGTCAGTGTTAAGTGTCCAATGATAGGGTTATAACTTTCATTTTGATTTTTAGGCACAACTTTTCCAATATCTTCTACAGCAACGGGTAAGATCTTTGTTTTCATCATACAGGGTATACCACCTTAACTAATCCATATCGACTGAAATATTTCAAAAATAAAACATCGAAAATATGCTGTATGTAGTATCTATGTAATGCATTCGCTGAAATCTTTTAGTATTTACTTATCAAATCTCGCGTAGGCTACGTTTCATCTAATAGTTCTAAAGATATATATGGTTTTATTATTTATTTTTATTATTATATTTTATACTAGAGCCATACGTTGGTGAAACTAGCAATGTGGGTATGTAAACATTAGATTTTTTTTATCTATTAATTTAACCAAGTGTATGGATGTTGATTTTAAAACTTAGAGATGCGATTCCCGGCAGTGTACAGTTTAAAATTATGGTTGTCTTTATGGATATGAAAATAACATGTATATAGGTACAATTACTATTTAGTATAAAGACCTCTTAGTGATAATAAAATAACATGTATACATAAACTTATACTTTTTAAAATTTAAAATAACTCTGATGTGTAATATTTTAGGATCTATAGTTGGAGGAATATTTGGTGTTATTATTATTATAGTTATTATTATAGTAGTGGTAGTGTTTCTGTACAAGAGGTAAGATTATAATATATTTACAGACTTTACAGATTCAATTGATATATTTTACCTGACAATATTAGCAGGATATGAAATATTTAACATAAAAATTTATACACAATAATTCGCTGGAACGATTTACACGCTTTACATTGATAATTTTCTGCATTGTGGAGTAAATTGAACAACTACATCATATCTGTGTGAGTCGCATAGAATAAAGACTTATGTCAAACTTTATTTATAGGCGGAAAAAGTCACCATCAAAAACACCACCATCAACAGATAAGAAAACGTTTATACAAACTGTTACACCACATTATCATGATATTGATGGACCTGGAACTATTAATACATGTAGTGGTAAAGACATCAGTGGATATGATGTAATAGAACTGGACAATAAACCAAAAGTACAAGCTACTGCTACACATCTTACCTCAAGTATCACTAACAATCGAAAACCTAAAATCCAAACTACTGATAATTATGATCATGTCGGGGATGATAAACTGAAAAGAAAATCTGCAAAAGATCTTGATAACTATAATCATATTGGAACTCACGATCATTCTGTACATGAAGACAATTACAATCATATTATTATCGGAAACAATCCGTCCGTGAGCTCTAATCATCTTGAATCAGATTATAATCATATTAACGGAGTGTTTGGTACTTTCAACGATGAAGATGATTACAATCATATTGGTAATAATGATAACAATAATTTGATAACAGATGATAATTATCATCATATCGGATCTGGGGACATCAAGGTGGAAGGAAACTATGATCATATCGGATCTGAAAGTAATGATAATCATATTCATGGTGACAATAATCAAGTTTATAATGATAATGATTCACCCTACAACCTGGCCACTTGTTAAAAAGGCTTTATAGTATTATTGTGAGGATATTTACGTATTTCGACTTTGGCGAAAACGTATTGTAATCGTTCGGATTATTGCAGTGCGTTCTTCGAACGCACTGCTTTGTTTTCGAAATGACTATTTTTTTTTTTTTTTGTCTCTTTCTGGTCACGCTCCCCAGCCATAACTGCAAATGTCTTACACAATCTAGCGTGATATTGTAACGTAATCTTGTGCTCGTTGTTGTTTAAATGTAAAATGACGCATTTTTGTTCTACCGGAAATGACGTAGAACGTCACAAATTTTATTTTTGTTTACTAACTCACGGCTCGTTATTTTATCCAATCTGGTTCGGACTTTTTTTATTTACTACTTATAACTTAGATTTACATAATAGCAGTTTAAAAATTAGGAAATTTTTACTTTTGTTGCTGACTTTTGAATTTTAAAATTTAACACTTTTTCTAACTTTTGCAATTTTGATTAGATCGAAATCAAAATTTGCAGTTAGATAAACATTTTTCTTGTCAAGAAAAATCTGTTTTCAAAATGTCGACATCACTTCCGGTTTCGGCGTCATACGTCGCTAAACTTCGAATTTTCACTTCCGGAATTCTAAAGATATTTGAATTTTTTTTTTTGCAATTAGTTACTATTAACCCATAATGATTTTATAATTAACAAAAATTGAACCGGAAGTAACAGATCAGTCGCCATCATTAAACCACTTACTTTTGTAAAGTGAAAAATTGGGCCTTAGGGGTTAATCGGACAATTGTAATTTTGATGTCTATGTAATCTTCAATCGATTGCTAACAATTCTTAGGAAGCCGAATTTTGAATTTCGATTTAGCTTACCTTTCATTTCCGGTTCTTTTTTTTCACTTAGTGCCTAATTTTACAACGTTCATATATCGTGACCTTGACCTTTGGTGACCATGTGACCTGCACAAAAGTTGTTGCCCTTGTCGAGATCTATCCATTGATGTCTTCATTTGTGTTGTGAAATGTCAACTTCCGGTTTTACAGCCATTTGAAAATTGCACTTTTTAACTTCGAAGAGCTCTGTCAGGTGACCTCATTTACATACGTCAAAATTTCTTTTATGTCCTTATTACGCGTAATTTATTCTTTCCAATGGTGTATAACACTTTATATTTTGATCAAAATTGCGCTTTTGAATATTAGAAAATTGTGTTCTTAGTTCTATATTAATTGTGCGTGATTTATGAAAAAGCACGTGTTTTTTTTTTAAATTTACGTCTTATTTTTTCACAAAAATTGGTAGATGAGTAGACAAAAAATTATCATTAAAGATTCCGATAAAACATTTTCCGAAATTAGCCGGAAACGTCCGAAAGTGACCAAAAAATGAAGAAAATCACAGAAATCGGAATTTTCGGATTAAATTTTTGCACAAACTTGCAATTTTTTTATTCCACAGAATTAGTACCATCAATATCTTCATTTTGTATGTATGCCATATATGCAAATTCCTAACCGTTTGATCGCCATCTTGAAATATGCAAATTATTGGAAAAATACTACTCGTCCGCCATTTTTAATCCTATTTTTTCAGACTTGTTTTAAAATATAATTTGGATAATTATCTAGGTCCTCTAGTGGCACATTTTTCGATTTCAAATTTGTCTTTGGACCAGATCCTGCCAAAGTTTTTCAAAACTGACTTCCGTCTGAAAGTTAATTACTTTTGAACTCTACCATATGCATCCTTTTGATCTCAAAACAACATCATCAGAGAGGCACTGGACTGGAATCCCCAAGGGCATAGAAGACAAGGACGACCTTTACATAGCTTGAAAAGAATAAGACTGAAAGAGCTAGGAAGGATTGGCAAGACCTGGAATGAAGCAAAAAGAACAGCTCATAATAGAGTGAGATGGAGAACGTCTGTAGCAGCCCTATTCTCCGCAAGGAACGAAGAGGACTAACTTACTAATATGCATCCTTTATTTTTCTGCACAATCATCTTCATTGGCTAAATGTTCATATGATACCTTGATTTCTAATTTTAGTACAGAACATATGGATTAATAGGGATCCAAAAATTGGTAATTTGCATATTTAGAGTGGAGTATAACGAAATGGAGGGGTGCCGGAAATCTAAATACTCTAATACTACTTAGAGGTAATAGAGGAGATAGTAGAGAGAGCGGTCGTGTGTTAACGAGCTCCAGTGTTCAATCATCCGCAACAGTGATTTCCTTTGTTGGCCAAAAGTTTGTGAAGCGCCATTTTTAAATAAGAGAAATTTTTAGATTTTATCTTTTTTAAACTGTTTATCTGGGATCTTTTAGACTTTTTTGGATTGTTTTAAAGTGTTAATTTGGATACTTACCAGTGATGAACAATAACGAGATGTACGCGTCCAGAGAAGTGTTTGACAAAAACGAGTCGATAGACTATGTTGAAGGTGTGATGACAAATGTAAACAAAGTAGATCGGATATTTGTTGATGCCGATATTCATGTAAGTAGTGATTTGAATATTCCTACGACGCCCAGCAATACCAATAAGAGGGGCCATGAATTTGAATTTGACGATGATTCTTATACAGACGTACCCAGTCGAGGGCGAAAGAAAAGCAGAAGTCATACAGGGCAACATGAACTAGACGTTTTATCGGCGATTCAATCGCTTGGCCGAAAAATGGACGATAGCCTTGGTAAAATTAATACCCGTATTGACCAACTTGAATCGAACTTTGAAAAATCCCTAACTGAGACAATAACAAAGGTAGTTAAATCAGTGGTTAATGAGGAAATTAATAAAGTGAAATCGGAAGTTAATAATAGTATTGAAGCAATTAAGAGGGATTTGGACAAAGTTAAGGTCAGCTACAAAAATTCTGCACAAACTTCTTTAGTTCAAACCCAGCGAAATGTTGTGATTAAAAATTTGTACTTTCATAAATCAGAAAACGACAACCCAATTGTTACGCTAAACGCAGTGAAAAAACTTGTTAAGGACGGTTTAAACTTGAGTGATGTTAATGTTCAATCAGCGGTGCGTAAATCAGGTAGAGGTGATAGGGCCGGAGTTGTTATCGCGACTCTCGATACTGTTGACGATAAATGGAAGATCATGAATACAAAAAAGTTACTATCTAGGAATCATGACTACAGAAACGTGTTCATTGAGAATGATATGTCACTTGAGGCGAGAAAAAACGAGTCAAATTTTCGAACCCTATTAAAACATTTCGGTCAAAATAGCGGAATGAAATTTGTCGGAGGTAGATTAGTGCAGAAGAGACAATAGGACAACGTGGCTCTAGCAGTTTGGAACATAGGTGGTTGGTCTCTCAACCGTAATAGTAGTAATCATAAGTTAAGAGAATCTGTTGTGAACTCACTCAATGTCGATATAATTGCCCTATGTGAAACATTTCTTAGGAATGACCAGAATTTATTAATTGACGGTTACCAATGGTTTGGAAATAACAGACAAAATCTCAATAAAAACGCTAAGAGGGGTTCCGGGGGTGTTGGAGTTTTGGTTAAGGACACGCTCCTCTCTTCATTTCATGTAACGGTGCTTGATCGTTCTGTCGAAGATATAATTTGGATAAAACTGTGCTCAAAAATTGATAGTTTTGTCCTGTGTCTCTGTGTATGTTACCTGCCCCCCGAACGATCGACTCGACTAGTAGAAGGCGATCAATTCTTTAACAACCTTTTACAACAGGTATATTTATATCAAAATGAGGGATTTATGTATATCTGTGGTGATTTTAATGCGCGTTGTGGCGATGATCAAGACTATATTCAAGGAATTGATAGAATAACTGATCGTGATATTATCGACAATACAGGAAATAATTACGGGGATCTCTTAATAGATTTTCTGACGTGCTCAAACATATGTATGTTAAACGGGCGAATTAGTAAAGGTGTTAACGGTTTTACTTGTGTTTCAAAACGAGGTAGATCTGTTGTGGACTATGTTTTAACTCCCCATGAACAGTTATCGTTATGTACTGACTTCAAAACTCATCTTATGTCTGACATAATAAATGATATTCGACTCGAACATGAAACGTCAATCCCTGACCACGGGCCTGTTAGTTGGAGCATTATGGCCAAAAAGTGTGTACCGGTCACTACAGACAGCAATAATATGCAAACTAAAAAGTTCAATCTGACCAAAATTCCCCCAAATTTCCTAATTAATGACACCTGTCGTGTTAAAGTTATTGAAACTATTCAATCGATTGAGACTAGGTTGTCAGTGGAAAATGATATAAATAAGGCCTATTCGGAATACGTAACACTGGTAAAAGACGAACTTGAATTAACTGTCCCTACTTTGTCGAGTAACACATCGTTACGGTCTCGTCAACATTCTCAGTATAAAGCCTATTGGAATGCAGAACTTTCTAACAGTTGGAAATCTGTGTGTGCGAAGGAAAAACTTTGGCTTAAAAATTCCAGTGGTCGAGGCTCGGAAATCAATAAAAGCCTACGTCGAGATTTTTTATCAGCGAGAAACTTGTTTGACAAACTTAACAGGAAGAGTAAACGCGAATTCCTAGTTAAAGAACAGCAACGCCTTCTCGATGCATGTAACACTAACCCTCGCGGATTCTGGAAAGACATTGGTAAACTAGGTGTCGCTAATGACCGCCGTAAGCTGATACCTATGAGAATCGAAACAGAAAATGGCATCTCTACAAACACAGACGATATTCTGAACAGGTGGAAATCTGACTTTGAAACTCTGTTTAGTGAGAATGACTCTGACGTGTTCGACAATAATCATCTGGACTCCGTGAGACACGGTAATCATACTTTTCCGGAACCAGATGTGAGCACATTAAACGAGGATTTCAGCAAAGATGAGGTACGCGAGGCCGTATACAGAGCTAAGCTGGGCAAGGCTGCAGGCTACGATGATATACCAATAGAAACAATCAGAAATGAAACATGTATAAACATTTTGCATAGGCTATTTAACTTTTGTTTTCGTAGTGGTCAAATTCCGCAAATTTGGAGAAAAGGTGTTATATCCCCAATCCCTAAGAATGGGGGTGGAAGTGACATGGATCCTTTATCTTACCGAGGCATAACTCTACTATCAGTTCCATGCAAGCTTTATTCTGATATCCTGAATCAACGACTATCGCGCTGGCTGGAGTATGAAAATGTCTTGGCCGAAGAGCAAAACGGTTTCCGTAAAGGCAGAAACTGTTTAGATAATATCTATATTTTAACTAACATTATAAAGAACCGTAAAACTGCAAAACAGGACACATTCAGTTGTTTCATTGACATGAAAAAAGCTTTCGACACTGTGAATCGTGACTGTTTAAAATATAAACTCCAATCTATAGGCATTCGAGGTTGTTTCACTGATAGCATTTCAGCCCTTTACCGTGATACATCATGTTCTATCAAAGTCAATAACCATAGGACACCGTGGTTTCCCGTTTCCTTAGGAGTGAAACAGGGCTGCACCTTGTCCCCTACCCTTTTCGCAATATATGTGAACGATCTGGTGACCCAAATTAACAATCTGCAATGCGGCATTCAAGTTGATAGTACGATGATATCGATGCTGCTGTACGCTGACGATATCGTATTAGTGTCCCCTACGGCGAAAGGTTTACAGAGACAATTGGATGTAATCTATAACTGGTGCAAAACTTGGAGACTCTCTATTAACAGAAATAAAACGAATGTTATCCATTTTAGAAACCCAACTACCCCGAGAAGTGAAACTGACTTTAAATGTGGGGACTTAGATTTAGAAACCAGTAGTGCGTATAAATATCTTGGGGTTTGGCTAAACGAGTTTCTAGACTTTTCCTTTTGTGCCAAGCAACTAGCTTTGTCTGCTAATAGGGCTTTAAGTGCAGTGATTACAAAATTCAATAATGCTGGTGGTATGAGCTATGCCGTGTACTGTAAACTATATGATTGTCTTGTTAAACCTGTTTTCACGTATGGGGCTGGGATATGGGGAGTAAACAAACACCAATGCATAAATACCCTACACCAGAAAGCTTGCAAATTCTTCCTGGGTGTACCTATGCGCACGTCTAATCTGGCAGCAAGGGGCGATATGGGATGGCTCTGCAGTGATGCTATTCTTAAGGTAGAAGTCTTTAGGCTGTGGAATAGAATACAAAATAGTTCTAACCCCCTTTGTAAATCTGTGCAAAATTGGTCGTTGAGGAGGAGGTCCTCTTGGGATAGTAGAGTTTTAAAACTAGGCAATAGTTTGAATGTATTCAACGATGTAAATTATGTCAATATTAATTCGTTATGGGGAATATTATGGGACATGGATCAATTGGACTGGAAAAGGCAGCTTTGGGACGACAGAAACCTTGTCAATCGTAATAAGTTACGTACCTACAGACACTATAAACATTCTATTTACACAGAACCATATGTTACGGCAATTGTACATAAGAGTGCCCGTAAGGTTATGGCGGCATTCCGCTGTGGTAGCCTCCCCTTAACGATTGAAACTGGTAGGTTTGGCACTTCCCCCACCCCTCTGAACGAGAGACTTTGCACTCTGTGTCATCTTGGTAAAATAGAAGACGAACAACATTTTCTCTTAGTATGCCCATTTTATGATGATCTCAGGTATGATCTATTTGCTAGAGCCAACGTTTTAAACCCATATTTTAATGTTTTATCCGAGGTGGAACAACTTAATTTTTTAATGTGTAACGAAATTATTATTTCGCACTCCTCAGGTTTCCTTCGTAACGCTTTCCAAAGACGAAAACGTTTTATTTTTTAGCTGATTTAATTTAGCCCTCATTATGTAAGATTAAGTAATATAAGAAAGTGGAAGTCGGACAGAGGCTGGCTTTGTCTTTGTTATTTTTAAACTATTATTGCTTTGTCCGAGGCCGTACGCAGTGATTTACAGTCTTTGTCGGTTCTCTACTTCCTGATGATACTTAATATTATTCTAACAATACTTTGAAAATGAGTGCTTTATATGTGATATAAAATCCGTTCGATAAATTTTATTAGTAATTTGTTGTATTTAACTGTGATATATATAGCGTGATATTTCTTTTTTGTATTTTTATATTGATATATTTACTATTTTAATCTTGTAAATGTGAAATTAGTATTTCTGAGACTAGTGTCTCGTAAGCCAATCTGGCTGGGCAGCGAACACTTTTAACCGTATTTTATGTGTATATTTATAATGTATTATGCTGTGTGACACTTTAATAAATAAATTATTATTATTATTATTATTACTTATTTCTCGTATCTTCAGATGGTTATATCTCATGAACAAGACTCTTGGCAACATTCTAATTGACATTATTGGGTGTGATTTTTATCAGCTTTCTAACAATATTTTTATTTTAGCTATAGACCGAAAACTGATGAAAATACGCCTAGTAGAAAATAAGCGATTTTAACATTCATATTTTTTTATATTTAGTTCTATTTAACTTAAAAACAAAATTCGAACAGATTTATAATGTGCAAATTCCCAGCTTTCAAGCAATATATAAATCATTATGTATAAATAAAAATTGCGAAAAGTTTAAAGAATAAAATTACACTCTAATTAAACAGATATAAGTGCAACAGGTCATAAAATCTGATTGTGTTAATTTCTTATCTTTTGGTCAAGACACAAATTTTGACATTTCCAGTTAAAGTATCCCCAACCAATCAAAACAAGTCATTAGACTTTGTGGGCGTGGTTAAACCCAGATATTTTACATCACTGTGTGTATTTTTCTTTCAATCGAAATAGGGTCTCGGAGGATCAGTCAATATGTGTTATTTTGATGGACATGTATATAGAATCTATAACCGATTGCCGAAATTTATATGGAAACTGATTTTTGAATTTTTAATTTGATTTTGATTTAATTACGATTAAAAATTATAAAAACTTCGAAGGTGTATATTGTGACGTTGACCTTTGGCGATCTTTATACCTGTACATATGTGATACGTTCTATCCAATGACATATTAAGCTTTATAGCAAAATGTAAACTTTCGGTTTATCGGCATTTAAAAATTGCGAATTTTTCCTATAAAACGGTCAATTCACAAATTTTGACATTTCCAGTTGAAGTTTCCAAACAAGTCAATGGACTTTGTGGGCCCAGATATTTTTACATCACAAACCTTAATGATTGCCAGTCTATTAACAAGCTCAAATGTCACGTGTTAAATTATGAATAAATCATCTCTCCCAATAATCGCAAAATCAATCTACATCCTTAAATGACAGCCAGGAGACCAACAAATTCTAAATAGCCCGAAAGCTGCAGAACTGTTACAAACAGGTCTAGTTATTCTTTCCAATGGTGTATAACACTTGATTTTTGATCAAAATTGCACGTTTTAAATTTGCAAATTTTGTAATTTCTTCTATACTAACTCTTTAAATCGAAATAGGGTCTCGGAAGATAATTCAATTTGTGTTATTTTGATGTACATGTATATAGAATCTATTGCCGAAATATATATGGAAACCGATTTTTGAATTGTTATTTTGATTTTGATTTTTTTACGATTAAAAATTAATCCAGTTAAAATGATTCAAAGATATTATATATCTTAAATAAAAGGAATGATTGTTCATTTCTCGTTGTGGGCGATGTATGATATGGAATATGTGGAAGGAAATGACAACCTTTATAATTTTAAATGATATTCTCTTAAGCAAAAATAATGTACAGTTGAGAGGACTAGTGGTATAAGGGACGCAACTCTATAAAATACTCTCTTAAAGATGTAAAGCCGCGCTGTTAATTTGATGGCTCTATGTTATACCATAGCAACTTGCCACAAATTGCAGGATCTAATGTTCCTACTACACCTAAATTAAGATTGATAAATAAATAAATAAACAAATTAAAAGTATCAACGATCTGGAAAGTTAATTTAATCCGAGATCAATTTGTATTCTCAAATAAGGTGTTATGTCCCTTTATGACCACAAATTTGTTTTTTCGACGTTTTGTTTTACACACTAATTAAACAGATATAAATGTTACAAGAAGAGTTAAGAAGATAATGCAACAGGGTCAAAAAGTCAAATTGTGTTAATTTCTTATCGTTTGGTCAAGACAAATTTTGACATTTCCAGTTTAAGTATCGCAACCAATCAAAACTAGAATTGCTTACAATTATGAACGTATTTCGAGAGCCTTAAAATATTATGTAGGCTAAATTTGCAATTACCTAGATCTAGACAATATATTGAATATCATTTGACCTAGTTTTCAAAGTCATAAAATAATTAGGTCACACCTTCCGTAACGGTTAATGATGGCGAAAATATGAAAATTATCAATTTTTGCTGTATTTAAGTACACTTATCTCTATGAATTTTTTAAGTAAGCCAAATTAAAAAATATCTACACGTAGACAATATATTGAATATTATTTGACCTAGTTTTCAAGGTCATAGATTAAGTGGGTCACACCTTCCGTAGCCGTTAAAGTGACCTAATTTTGAAAAAATCGAAATTTAAATAATTCGAAAGAAAATACGAAATTTGAAAATCGGTCTCCAAGAAAAGGTAGATAATGATCCATTGTATCTATGTGCTAAATTTCATCAAAATCGGTCTATCAGTAGTGTCTGAATTTCGGATTTAAGAATTGTAACAAAAATTCAAAATGGCGGCCGATATGGCAGCTTGACCTAATTATTTAGGTCAAATCAATTACTATTGACAAGTTATTTCTAAAACAGTTTTCACTTTTCACCTAGCAGTTATAGACCGGAAGTTACGTAATTACGTCATTTGAGGCTAAACCGGAAGTAGAATTTTTTTTTTCACATTTTTTCAAAAATTATAATCATATCGCCTATCAACTGGTAAAGTTTCAAAATTTTACCATTTATATTAAAGGAGAAATCACGGTCTGAAATTTTTGCCGATGACCCTTGAATATTGAATTGCAAATCGTGGGTAAAATATTTAACCTAATTGCATAAAACCTATAATTGTTAGTTGACAAATACATTGAAGTTTTCAAATCTGAAAATCCGGTCAAAATCGAACTGAAAATAAACTTGCTAAAGCAAAAAAACCTCAACTTCCGGTTATCACTTCCTGTCAGAGATAGAACTTCCGGTTTTATTTTATTTGATAATAGAAATCATTCTAAGATCAACTGTAGATTTAGAATTTCTGCACCTTTTACCAGTTTGTCTGCAAACTCATCCAAGAATTACAAAAAAAAAAAAAAAAAAAAAAATAAAATAATCCGAACGATTACAATACGTTTTCGCCAAAGTCGAAATACGTAACAAGTCATTATACTGAGTAGGCGTGGTTACGTTCTATTTTAAATGACAGCCAGGATATATAACACATTCTAAATATCTCGGAAGCTGCACAATTGTTACAAACAGGTCTAGTTATTATTATGGAATTGGATATTATAAATGCAACGTTTCACCCATGCAATAGAAGGGACGCGCACTGCCTTGGTACCGTCTAACGGTTCTAGTTTTATTTTTTTTTTTTTTTTTTTTTTTTTGTAATTCTTGGATGAGTTTGCAGACAAACTGGTAAAAGGTGCAGAAATTCTAAATCTACAGTTGATCTTAGAATGATTTCTATTATCAAATAAAACAAAACCGGAAGTTCTATCTCTGACAGGAAGTGAGAACCGGAAGTTCAGGTTTTTTTGCTTTAGCAAGTTTATTTTCAGTTCGATTTTGACCGGATTTTCAGATTTGAAAACTTCAATGTATTTGTCAACTAACAATTATAGGTTTCATGCAATTAGGTTAAATATTTTACCCACGATTTGCAATTCAATATTCAAGGGTCATCGGCAAAAATTTCAGACCGTGATTTCTCCTTTAATATAAATGGTAAAATTTTGAAACTTTACCAGTTGATAGGCGATATGTTTATAATTTTTGAAAAAATGTGAAAAAAAAATTCCACTTCCGGTTTAGCCTCAAATGACGTAATTACGTAACTTCCGGTCTATAACTGCTAGGTGAAAAGTGAAAACTGTTTTATAAATAACTTGTCAATAGTAATTGATTTGACCTAAATAATTAGGTCAAGCTGCCATATCGGCCGCCATTTTGAATTTTCGTTACAATTCTTAAATCCGAAATTCAGACACTACTGATAGACCGATTTTGATGAAATTTAGCACATAGATACAATGGAACATTATCTACCTTTTCTTGGAGACCGATTTTCAAATTTCGTATTTTCTTTCGAATTATTCAAATTTCGATTTTTTCAAAATTAGGTCACTTTAACGGGTACGGAAGGTGTGACCCACTTAATCTATGACCTTGAAAATTAGGTCAAATAATATTCAATATATTGTCTACGAGTAGATATTTTTTAATTTGGCTTACTTAAAAAATTCATAGAGATAAGTGTACTTAAATACAGCGAAAATTGATAATTTTCATATTTTCGCCATCATTAACCGTTACGGAAGGTGTGACCTAATTATTTTATGACTTTGAAAACTAGGTCAAATGATATTCAATATATTGTCTAGATGTAGGTAATTGCAACTTTAGCCTATATAATATTTTAAGGCTCTCGAAATACGTTCATAATTGTAAGCAATTCTAGTTTAAAATTCATCTTGTTCTTGTAGTCTTCGTTTTCGTGTTATTATCATTTACCTATTGTAAATAACTGAATAGCTATTGTAAATCATTAAATATAGTGAAGTCGATACAATTCACGAATATTATCCTAAAGCAGATCAAGGTGGAAGGAGACTATAATCATAGCGGATCTGAAAGTAATAACAGTTATATTTATGATGACAATAATCATGCTTTTGATCAAGTACAAGATAGTATTAATCACGATGATAGTGACGTACCTTACACTCTAACCACTTGTTAAAGACGTTGTGTAGTATTATTGATAATATATTTCATAAACTTCACCATGTTCATCAATCACAATATTCATATTATATCCTGTCTTGTAGTCTTCTTAATGATATAATTATCATTTATTACTACTGTTAATCATTAAATATCTTCTCGCTTCTTTATCAAACTTGATACAAACCTTAAAAAATGATACCTTCAACAACATGGCGACTTGTATTTTCTGTATTAATTTTTTATTATTTAAGCCAATAATTGATTGAAAAAACTCATTTCAGTCTTGGCGTACCTATCAGGCAACGTAAACTGCTAAAATGAAATGAAACAATAATTCAAGTATATGTGTATTTAATAAACATAAAAATAAGATTGTAGATTATTTTGTATTAAAGGAAGTGAAATCAAAATAATAGACTTTTATGTCCAGTTTTGTTGCACCTGACTCGGCTGGTAGTTTGGAGACTACTATTACGGTGGTGAACTCAATGAATATCAAGAAAACAACGTTTTTCTTATATCAAGTTGAGGGATCTTAACCATACACAATTTACTGCACCATAGACCCGGTCTGTTCTGGGGATTCCCATTTATTCTCTCAAATCTGCAGCACAATTGACATGAGACCGAACCACAAACCCAGTGACAGGTTACCGATCCCACTTCCCAAGAGCCAATCCAACAGGCTAACAAATTGATTTTAATTAGAAATATGAAATCTAATAAGTAAAAGACAATAAAGCACATCAAGAGCCCAAGGTCCTCCCTTCCTAAAAATACCAACGAAAGTAATAATGATAATGTAAATGGAATGAAGACAAATTGGGGGTACAGCTCAACATGATAAAATATTGGTATATTGATATATTAATAGACGTAATATAAACTTCATAAAAACAACTTTCTTTCAAAATTCTGAATCATGACTTGCAATAAATTCAGTGATGCTACCATAATCAATTAGAAACTAGTATTATGTTATCCTTGGAGACTTGTATTAGTATGATGTATTGGTATGATGTATGAGTATGGTGTAGTAGTATGATGTATTAGTATGATGTATTAGTATGATGTTTTAGTATGATGTATTAGTATGATGTATTAGTATGATGTATTGGTATGATGTTTTAGTATGATGTATTAGTATGATATTTTAGTATGATATTTTAGTATGATGTATTAGTATGATGTATTAGTATGATGTATTGGTATGGTGTATTAGTATGATGTTTTAGTATGATGTATTAATAAGATGTATCAGTATGATGTATAAGTATGATGTATTAATATGATGTATTAGTATGATGTTTTAGTATGATGTATTAGTATGATGTATTAATATGATGTATTACTATGATGTATTAGTATGTTGTATTATATATGATCAAGGTGTTTTCATATTCTCATAATAGGGATCAATATCACGTGATAAAGGATCTCCTTTTGTATTATAATAAGTATGACTACTGTCTAATTTCTTCTTGTCATCATTATCAGAACTAGCAGCAGACTGAACTTGTAGAACATCATAAGTAGGTAGTGTTTGATCCCGTCCTGTATTAGTTATACCATCATAATTATTTTCTCTTGGTATAGATGACAGGGATTTCATTTTTCTGTAATATAAAACGACAATACAAACATCTCCTAGTCTACGTTTAGTATCTTGTATGTACTGGATTACCAATATCCTGTTAAGGTGTTATAACATTGTATTTTTACATTTGAATTTTGAAGTGTATAATATAAATTAAAAGTTATTAACCTACCTTGTAAAATATACAATCAAACCAACATTGATAATAACAGATATGATTAATAATGTACCTAACACTCCACCAACAACACCTGAATCTAATAAAGGAAAATAAAATTGTTTAGTTTAGGGGAAGTAACTTTCGTTCGGTTAGTCCCAAATGCACAAACTTAAGTAAATTAGCATGACTTATAGATAATACATCTAATTTACAATTCCTAAATAGAATTGGAATTTTTAAATTTTTAAGTTTTAAACTTACTGTCACTTTGTATCGTAGAATCAGTAGATGTTGTTAGATCTGTATAATATTTTTCTGTAGAAGTTTTGTCTTCAGGAACCTTAAATGTTGTTATTTCTGTAGTTGGAGCAGTTGTCGTTATATCTACAAAATAACCATATAAATCAATATTCTAAATTGCTTCATGGTTAAATAACAAATATATTATGGAGATTTTAAAATGAGTTTTTCGTTTAGAGAGAAACTGTTACAAACCTGTTCTTGTATATCATTAATATTTATTACAGTTTGATACATAATTATAATAGATATCTCTATGGAATGACGACAATGTGTTGGAATATTTCATTGTTAAACTGATAGATTGAGTCATACAAAAATTAAATCATGTGCATGTGTGTAAAATATTGATATTTATCTTACCTGTTGGTGCTATGGTAGTTGTCTGAATGTAAGTAGTTAAGGTTGATGTAGTTATATTGCTACCTAAAGAAGTTAATATTTTATTACTTAAGATACATTGTACATAGTATGCTCAATTAGTGCTCAGACAAGTATAATGTAGGCTATATATCTACAATCACACTTTTTACAAAATGTAATATTGCAGCTCGCTCCTATAGGCATCATAATCTTTGGCAAACTCTTTACGGAAATATCTTTGATACTACGATAATATTGGTACATATTTCGACCAAAAATCATAAATTGGTCATTTAGTAGATCGATGTCCATTACTGAGATTATAAAAGCTAGTATTTTAAAAAAATAGAAAGTGTGATCGATAATGTCAAGCCGGGAGAAATAATATGAAGAAAATATGAAATACGTGTTCACTGTAGTTACTATGTCTACATCATCAACTTCTAACTTTCTCATCTGTAATTTTCTGCTAATATGTGTTGGGTTTCGTACAAAGTCTAAATATTTCGAAAATATTAACTTTACCTTTTTTAACACAACCATATTGTATTTTACTGTAAGCACTAATAGTTCCACCACATTCTCTACTAGAAGACTTACGAAATCCAGATATAGTACAACTTTCTTTTTCACTACAATTTCTTAATACTTGTTGATGTTCATCAGATGTAAATAGTATAAAACAATCACCAGGTTCTTCATTACAACATGTTATATTACTACACTGAGGCAAACCAATAATATTATTACATCCTGGTCTATATCCATATGTTGTATTTATTATCTGTATAACTAGAGGACTGGTACAAGATAGTCTGTGTGTTGTACATGATGGAAGAGATCCAAAACATACTGTACTGGTATTGGTACAACCTGAAACAGTTTATATATTACTATACCAATGATATAAAGAAAATATAACCTGTTACAATAAGTTAAAATGGAAATTGACATATTATTACATACACTTATTTTTTTATCTTTATTATACAAAAAGGTGTAAATAGCTGATCTTTCTATGGAATGTCAGGTAAATACGGGGATCTTTGTTTAAAATTGCTAAACAGACCAAGAATGGAATATTAATTCTAAGAGTTAATAAGAATCAACAGATTCGTCATCGATAAACATTTAAACTTACGAAAAACTGGAAAACATATCATGATGAAAAATAACACAAAATAACAGTTGAATATCTTTATAATATCACCCATGTTGTAACTCATCTTATTTTCATATTATTTTATACTTCCTGGATCGCCATTTTACATTGTCTATCTAAAACAGAATAATTACATCTACAATGTTTTATAACATGTAATATTATTGTTGTATTGATATAACAGTTTAATATCTAAAATATATTGATATAATAATGATAGATATTTGAAAAAACCTTACCTTATGTTATTGAAGAGTATGTGGTGTGAACTTGTAGTAAAAAGTTAATATTGAATAAAAGAGTATACAGTACGCTATATACATATTATGTCATGTGATTTGGGGCTTTATTTTTAGAATTTCATTTTAAGCAGTAAGAATAGTGAAGTTAAATTAAGGATCGCCAAAGGTAAGAATTGTATTAATACATTTGACATAATTTAATTTTCACGACGTTTTAATGGTTATATTGATAAAAGTAACAGAAAGTTACTGGACAAAAGGGAATCTATAGACAGGACTTTTACCTCGGCCTCAGTATGGGTTTTTACTTAATACATACTGTGATTTGTATTTTCTTGTCAGTTTAGTTTATATCAGTGAAATAAATCTAGCTATTGACTTTATGTCTTCTTTTCATACAATTACTATGATAGGTCTAATATAATACTTCCTTAACCACCGTTGTACCTTTAGCTGAAAGACTAAGAATGAAATATATTATAAGCTATTATCATATTATATGAACATCGCTGATTGTACTGAAATATAGATATGTCATATTTATAACTAAACGCGTTTTGTTTGCCCTATAAGGATTCGGGTTGAAATAATTTGTAAGTAGTGATATCAATAGTTAGTTTTCGGGGAAGGGAGGGATTGAATCTCCCAAATGTACAGGCCTAGGGTGGAACAAATATCTTATTGAGAAATTGGGATCTGGATCTGTTGGATGATTTTCTTCTCTTCTGATCTGAAATTAGAAAAAATAAAATAACTCGCCCGATGGGCGAGTAGTATAGTACCTGTTAAGTACAGATTATTTTTAGTTTGCTATGAACAAGGTTGTCATTTAAGTTCTGATTTTTTGAATATGCCACTATCATTTTCTGTTTATAGACATGAGGAAATTTCTCTTGAAGACTCTTATAATGGGTTTGAACTATCTTACTTGCTTTATTACTGGTTGTATTAAATGGAACTACAAAGGGTGCTATGCCTACACTGTGGTGAATATTAAGTCCTATGGGTCTTGCTGTATTCAATGTCTCAATCCAATGGGCTTCTCTAGATTGACGGAATTTGGTAGTTTCATCTTCGGGCAAGTCGATTTCTATGCGCTCAATTGGGGTTAGGGTGAGATCGTCAAGTGAATGGTCGTCAAGATTGAAATGGTTAGAAACAGGCTTGTCTTTTTTTAATTTAATATCTGATCTGTGAGCATTAAAACGAGTGCGTAATTTGTTCTTTGTTTCCCCGATATATTGTTTGGGACATTTTTTACATGAAATTAAGTATATTACATTCGAGTTTTCACATGTTAGGTGCTCTTGGATCGGGTATCTTTTATTCGTAGAGTTACTTTGAAAATAATGCGTTTCTGATATAAAGGGACATGTTTTGCATCTGGTTGACATACATGGGGCACTCCTTAAACCTGGAGGCCCTTCGGCATAAAGTCTATTTTTAGCTGCTAACTGTGCTAATGTGGAATTTTTTATGTTTCGTAAAAATCGTTTAGAGTATCCACGCTCTTTCAGTTTTGAGAAAACAATCGTACAGGCTTGGTTGAAATCAGAAGGCCTTGTGCAAATTCGGTGAAATCGTAAAACTTGTGACTTAATAATTCCAGAAAATGTATGTTTTGGATGAAATGAGCTCTTATGCAAAAGTTGATGAGTGTCGGTTTCTTTGAAATATACTTTAATATCTAATTTATTAGTCTCCGCTATGGAATCACCTTTAAAAACAGTAGTATCGAGAAAATCTATGCTTTTGTGACTGACACTGGCTGTTAGTTTGATGGACGGGTGGTGGTTGTTGAGGATTTCAAAAAATTGCCAAAATTGTTCTATGGAGTAAGTCCAAACCATGAAAATGTCATCTAAGAAGCGTCCATAGAAAAGTGGGTCAAATGGACAAAGGGGTAATACCTCACGTTCCCACTCTGCCATGAAAAGGTTTGCGTATGAAGGGGCGAATCGTTTACCCATAGCTGTACCTGAGGTTTGTAGATATGTTTTACCATTAAATGTGAAATCGTTGCGACTAAGACAAATCTCTAAAAGCTGTAGAATTGCATCGTCGGGTCTGTCTGGATCTGGGTTTCTATCAAAAGCTTTGCGAACTGCCATTAGGCCAGTAGTGTTGTCGATATTGGTGTACATAGAAGTTACGTCTATTGAAATTAGAATAGCATTTGAAGGGACTTTGAGGTTTTTTATTTTATTGACAAAGTCAGTTGTGTCCTTAAGGTAGGCTCGATGTTGACATGCTAGTGGTAGTAAGAAATGATCGATGTATTCTGACACTGCATAAGACTCACTACCACAGTCAGAGATAATCGGGCGGCCTTTAGGGATTCTATTAGGCATGAACCAATCCTTGGTAGGATTCTTATGAATTTTCGGCAAAGTGTATAAGTGTCTCTCGCGGCAATCAGGTTTGGCAGAAAGATAGTCATATTGTTTCTGTTTTAAATGACTTGTTTTAACTAAGTCGGCAAGAATATTGTTTATCATATTAGCAGTTTCTTTAAAAATCGGCTCCGGTAAAATTGCATAGTGTTTAGGATTATTCAATTGATGCTCTGCTTCTGCAATATAATCTTCCCTATTTAATATAACGCAACATGAACCTTTGTCACTCTTTTTAATTACAATGCTATCGTCTTTTTTAAGTACATTTAATGCTTCACGTTCTACTCGCGTTAGATTAGGCTTCTCGTGTGTTATGGAAAGATTTGATATTTGGTTATTCATACTTGTAAATACGTTTAATATTTCTGGATGGATAGCGGTTTTAGGTGGTTTCCACGTGGATTTAGGAATAAACATTGTTCTAGCACCGCGTGGAGGGTGGTTTCGAAAAAAGTATGTGCAACTGAGATTCCGTTGAAATCGTTGAATAGACGGTTGAAGATAATCAAGGTTAGGTAATTTAGGAGTCGGAATAAATTTAAGTCCACGGTCTAAGATTGAATGCTGGAGGGGTGTGAGAAGTTTTCGGCTTAAGTTAACGACGGTTTGGCCTAGCGGCGGCCTCTCAATATTTTTATCCCCAGTAATTAGTTTAAAGACTTACCCGGTGCTTGAAGCTGGTGTATCCAAAACAAGTATATATTGTTGGCTGTTTCCGGAGACCAATGAAGATTATCAACTGGTTCGAATTCTTCTTCGTAGGGTGACAGGATTGTTGCGTTCTCAGTGTCGGAGTTCATCATCATATCGTTGAATGTCTTAAGATTCTGCTGGGCTTTCTTAGAGATTTTATTAGAGATAGGTATACAAGAAAAGATGATTTTGGAGCTAGGAAAGGTTTGGTTGGCTGTGGAAATTAATTTCTGGGCTTGGTTAAATGAGGTTTTGGCTAACTGGTCACGATTGTTGAGGCCTACATGCAGAATGATCGTAGCCGGTTTATGATCATGGTCGTAAGATTCAAGGATGGACTGGATGTGGTGGATTTGGGCACCAGGATACGAGTGTATTTCGGTGTCTGGAGCTGTTTTGGTAATTCGGTTGAGGTTTGAGGACCCAATAATTAAAGTAGATTTCTGTAGAGCAGGTAGATTACATGATGACTTGTCCTTGGTTTGGTGATAAAAGGGTTTGGTAGCGGATATAATGGTTGTCGACGGGGTGATAGGTACTGGATTGGTAGTTGTTACAAATGTGGCATTGGGTACGGACTGAGATCTGGTTCGTGGTGGAGATGGTCTGGGTACACTTGACCTGGTTGGAGAATTCGGGGTGGTTTGTTGATCCAAAAACTTACAGAAGGAAGAAAGGTCGACCGAACTTGGGTCACGTGGTGAAGATTCAGATGGTGCAGGCGAGGAATCTGAAAGAGAAAAGAGAAGGGGGGTACTTTCTCTACGAGAACGTTTACCAAAGTCTGCTGGACTAGGGGATGGTGAACTGCGGGCTCGTTTAGGTGTCTGGTTCGACATGGTGGTGACTCTTGTTGGTGCGGGTGTTAGTGGATCAATCTCCATTTCAGTTGGTAAGGATATGGTTACTCTGGTCTTGGTTTCGTTGATCGTTTGGTAGAATTTGGCAATCACAGGTTGAGTTAGACGTTTCCCATAGGATCGACGGGCCCATGAGAGGGCATGGGAAATAATGCGGTCGATGGCTGGTTGTGATAAAGACTTAGTATAAATATAAAATATAAAATGTATTTAGCTAATGATATTTGTCAAGTAATTCAACATTGTAATAGCGGCGCCGAAGGGGGTACAGAGGTAGGAGGGAGAGGTTTGTGTCAGAATGAACCACTTGTTTAAAACTTTGTTTACTACTGAGTTAAAACAATAAGACAACTTCCCATATCCTTTTCGTTTTAATAAATATTTTCCTTATTGATTTTATGTTAAAGTTGAGTGGTGTTCAAATAATGTTATCATTATTACATATCAACGTAACCAATTAATATTAAAGTGAATAGAGGAAGTAAAACATTTTATTCAATTTTAATACATTGATAATTAACTTCCTGTGACTACAATATAATTGAGTTGTCTTATAATCTAGAATCTAGAAAGAAGAGCAAGTTTAGTCGAATTCTGGTGCAATTCTTCTCATTTTCCTTTTAATACAGTAACATAATCCCTTAAAACTCGCAAAGCTAAGTCCTTTTTGAAAAAAGCTTAATCAATTTATTAAGCGTTTTTGGATAATCAAATGCATCTAAATGGATAATTACTTATTTTTTTGGATATTTTATTTTCTTATGCTATTTATGGCAGCAGGTATATTTACTGATGAATAGAGCTCTTATCTGCCAAATTTAAAATCTTCAAATTTTATGTTCATTCTGACTTTAAAACATCTTACAATTACATCATGATTTATATCTGTAAAATCATTACTTACAAACATTTCATTTTATAACAATTAGTTTTATATGTTTAATGAGATGATTGTAAAATGAGCTTTGTTTTGACAAATCATGTTTAGTGGAAGTATCTTTTCTGCCATTTTGTTTTAATAAGGGATTAATACCATAAATATTTCTTAAGAAAATAAATCTTACACAAATCATAGTTGAGATATTACCATAGTTATATGTATAAAGAAATATTGAATTGAACATTTCCATACAGATTGTAATTTGACATCAACAATTTAATAAGAGTCTTTAATAATAGAGATTATGATTTCAACTTTATCTATTAATTCTAGGCCACCTGACATTTATTACTAATAAGTAACTAAACTGTATTGAATCAATTCCAAAGAAAAGTTGTTATTTGTTTTTTTGTTCCTCTTTCCATATCTCCTGGTATTGTTACTGCCAAATTATACCAGTCTTGACATGATGAGTGCATTTATCACTTACACTTAGCAATCAGTGTAGGTTCTTGTTTACTTCAATACCCTTCTAATCTCTTAATGTTTGAAATCTTTTTTATTCCAATTTAATTTATTACACATTATGTTTATATCATTACCTAAATATACACAAAGAATTTCACACCTCACAATAATATTAAAAGAACGCATGACCTCAACCGAAAACTTAAGGGATCCATAAAATAATTTCGAAATTCTTATTTGTGTCGGGGACACATCAGTTTGTACCAATTCAACTTTTAATACTATTATTCCACTAAAATAAAGTGATTCGTGACTTCACTAGAAAAACAAGTATGTTTGATAAATAAGATATTTTTGGAAAACCCCTGTACAATCTCTTTAATCAAATGGATAAATGAGTGTAATTGTATATTCTTGGTAATAGATGTTGATCTGAGTTAAAAAGCTGACACATACCACCATTGTCATTGAAATTAAATGTGAATTTGTTTCAGATTGTACCAATACAAGTACAGTATGTTATGGACCACCTGGTCCATCATGTACAACACACAGAATATCTTGTACCAGTCCTCTAGTTATACAGATAATAAATACAACATATGGATATAGACCAGGATGTAATAATATTGGTATACCTCAGTGTAGTAATATAACATGTTGTAATGAAGAACCTGATGATTGTTTTATACAATTTTCATCTGAAGAACATCAACAAGTATTAAGAAATTGTAGTAGAAAACAAACTTGTACTGTATCTGGATTGCGTAAAGTTTCTGGTAGAAACTGTGTTACTGGTAACACTACTAGTGCTTACAGTAAAATACAATATAATTGTGTTACTAAAGGTAATATTTCATTTTAGATCAGATTTCGTTTGAGCTACTTATCTCTGATTTTCATAAATTTTGAATAGATGATATTTGTAGGTGGAACTACTGTAAACCATGACGCGAGATCCACAGCATGTTACGAATCACATCCAACTTATCCATTTCATATGCTCCTTTAAATAAGTACGAAATCAAACGAATCAAATTACTACTGTGTTATCTGATTTGTCATAAATATCATAGACACAACGTTAGAACTAAAGACCATCGAACATCCTAGCGCTAAGAGTTTTTCGACAAAAACATGGTCTAGAAGGATCTCTTGGAGAGTCTTTGAATAATATCTTAGCTGGAAGAATTCAGACTCTTTATCTCTTTCACTTTGATAATGCTGAGCATTGGAGTACCAATGGGGTCTCAATGTGATTGAGGGCACCGAAAATGTGTCTAGGGAATGGAACTTTATTGTGTTTATAGTGTGATGATATTGTATAGCTACTTATAGTATAAATTCTGACGAAAAGGAGTGAATTATATTTATTCCACACTTTAAGTTCTCATTTTAGAAACCTAAGACTCTCTTCTGATCCTTTTTTGATAGTGTTATTGTATATGTATTTCTTTTTATATTAGTTGTGAAATATTAATAGATGTGCATCTTTTTAGGCAGCAGCATTACTACATCAACTTTAACTACTAACAGTCAAACAACTACCTTAGCATCAACTGGTAATAAACCTTCAAATATTTCTAAAATATCCTGTAGTCATACCACATTAACTAATAATCGACTGCAATGTTTCAAAAATAAAACATCGAAACTATGCTGTACGTAGTATCTATGTAATGCATTCACTGAAATCTTTTAGTATTTACTTATCAAATCTCACGTAGGCTACGTTTCATTTAATAGTTCTAAACATAGTTTTATTATTTATTTTTATTATTATATTTTATACTAGAGCCATACGTTGGTGAAACTAGCAATGTGGGTATGTAGATATGAGATCTATTTTATCTATTAATTTAACCAAGTGTATGGAAGTTGATTTCAAAACTAAGAGATGCGATTCCCGGCAGGGTACAGTTTAAAATTATGGTTGTCTTTATGGATATGAAAATAACATGTATATAGGTACAATTACTATTTAGTATAAAGACCTCTTAGTGATAATAAAATAACATGTATACATAAACTTATACTATTTTATCTAAAATAACTCTGATGTATAATATTTTAGGATCTATAGTTGGAGCAATATTTGGTATTATTGTTATTATAGTTATTATTATAGTAGTGGTAGTGTTTCTGTACAAGAGGTAAGATTATAATATATTTACAGACTTTACAGATTCAATTGATATATTTTACCTGACAATATTAGCAGGATATGAAATATTTAACATATATACACAATAATTCGCTGGAACGATTTACACGCTTTACAATGATAATTGTCTGCATTGTGAAGTAAATTCAACATGACATCTGTGTGAGTCGCATAGAATAAAGACTTATGTCAAACTTTATTTACAGGCGGAAAAAGTCACCATCAAAAACACCACCATCAACAGATAAGAAAACGTTTATACAAACTGTTACACCACATTATCATGATATTGATGGTCCTGGAACAATTAATAGTAGTAAAGAAGTCAGTGGATGAAATAGAACTGGACAATAAACCAAAAGTACAAGCTACTGCTACACATCTTAACTCAAGTATCACTCACAATCGAAAAACTCAAATCCAAACTACTGATAATTATGATCATGTCGGAGATGATAAACTCACATCATCTTGAATCAGATTATAGTCATATAAACGGAATGTTTGTTGCTTTCAACGATGAAGATGATTACAATCATATTGGTAATAATGATAACAATAATTTGATAACAGATGATAATTATCATCATATCGGATCTGGGGACATCAAGGTGGAAGGAAACTATGATCATATCGGATCTGAAAGTAATGATAATCATATTCATGATGACAATAATCAAGTTTATAATGATAATGATTCACCCTACAACCTGGCCACTTGTTAAAAAGGCTTTATAGTATTATTGTGAGTATATTTTAAAATTCATCTTGTTCATAAACTACGACCTTCACTAACATCTGGTGTTATAGTCTTCGTGTCCATGTCATTATCTGTAAATAACTAAATAGCTACCTAACAATTTTTATAAAAGTCGACACAATTAACGAATATTATCCTAAAGCAGATCAAGGTGGAAGGAGACTATAATCATAGCGGATCTGAAAGTAATAACAGTTATATTTATGATAACAATAATCATGCTTTTGATCAAGTACAAGATAGTATTAATCACGATGCTAGTGACGTACCTTACAATCTAGCCACTTGTTAGACGTTATGTAGTATTATTGTGAATATATTTTGAACCTCACCATGTTCATAAATCACAATATTCATATTATATCCTGTCTTGTAGTCTTAGTAATAATATAATTATCATTTATTACTACTGTTAATCATTAAATATCTTCTCTTGTCTTTATCAAAGTTTATAACCTCCAAAAATTGATAACTTTAACAACATGGCGACTTGTATTTTCTAATTTTTTAATTGATTGAAAAAACTCATTTAAGTCTTGATGTACCTATTAGGCAGCGGAAACTGTTAAAATGAGATGAAACAACAATACAAGGGTAAGGGTATTTAATAAATATAAATATAAGATTGTAGATTATCTCGTATTAAAAGGAATGAAATCACAATAAAAGACCCTTATGTCCAGTTTTCTTGCACCTGGCTGGAATTTAAGCAACAATTTTCTTTTATGGAGTTGAGGATCTTAATCAAACACAGTTGATCGCATCATAAAAGTCGACCCCCAGTTGTAACTGTTTGTTTTGAGGAATCCCATTTAATCCCTCAAATCTTCACTACAATTGACATGAACAACAAACCCAGGGGTTGTACGTGGAGTATTGTATATTTATTTTGTGGTCATGTACTTGATCGCCGGAACATAGATCTGTCCATTTGATACACATGTACATGTGTATTTTTAGTATTTCAGACGAATTGTATAGCGAGATATTATGTATTTTCGATTTTTTTCTTTTTTTTTCCCCAATGTATTGCCCCATGGGCTGAATGTGAGACAGGACCATGTCCTTGTGTATTGACCCATGTAAAATAAAGAGTTTATTATTATTATTATTATTATAGAGACAGATCACCGATCCCACCTCCCTATAGCCAATCCAACAGGCAAACAAATTGATTTTATTAGAAAAATGAAATACATGAATATGTAATTGATCGTAATTGGTCTTGTTCTGATAAAAAAAACGCCTATAAAGCAGATCAAGAGCATGATACACTCCCTTTCTTACAAACAAACAAAGGTAATAATGTTTAAGGGATAATAGGCGTTAGAATACACTCGTCCTACGGCTTCTATTTGTGTTTAATATTGACTATTAGTTACATAAGTATGCATCCCGCACTTTACCAAATTTTAAAAAGCCACAATAAAAATATATACGGAAATTTTTAAAAAAAAAGTGAGCCAGCGAAGATTTCATTCAGTTTGATAATAAAAGCGTCTGGTAAATCAACGCTAAAACATCATTGTGCAATTCAACAGTAGGGGTCAAGGACGCGTGAAAATCCACTTGTGAGAGTTACTTCCCTCTATATTGACATAATTTGAAAATCGCTGAATGGAAGTATTAAAGGGCCACAATCTTGATATTTAGGGTCGTTTTGGGCCTTTGTTACATTTAAACGGTCCTCAGAAATACTCAAGCTCTAAGAAAATCGCAAAATACCTTGAAATATACCTCAAACAAAAATTTCACTTGACAAAGTCTACAATAGACTTACTCCGGAACTCGAGATTCGGGGTTTTTTCCCCTTTTCGCGGTCACGTGATGTAGGTACAAGCAGACGACAACGTAACGTCAAACTAATGTTTTCAACGACGTAGGCCTACTGATTTTTTTTACTTGAATAATGGAGAAGTTTTCCAGTAAATCGGTTCGTGAACTGCAGGACTATTTGAAATCGAGAGGAGTATGTTTCAACAGTACTAGAAAGCCTGAATTAGTTGAATTGTGTGAGATTGCGACCAATATAAATATCGAAGTAGACCCCGATGGCCTTGTTGAAGACAGACGCGAAATACTGAATGATAAGCTGAAGACCGATAGCGGTGAGATTTTAACGTCGCCCCAATTAATCGAGGGTTCTGATGATATTTTTTTTATATCTGCTATTTCAATTTTTGACATTTACAACTTCCTCGTTTCATTTGATGAATATGACCATGCCAAACTCAGAAATTATCACAAGTTGGAAGGATACACTATGTTCCAAGATGGCTATGTGCTAGATCTGAAATCTGTGGATTTGAAGAATAGTGACTATGTTGGGCTAAAGAGTAAAGTTAAACCAAGGACATGTGATAAGGACCCAGTATCGAAGTTAGGCCATTACAACACGTGGATAATAATAAAAAGGAAGGATGGTGGATCTATATATTCAGCATATTGTTCATGTAAAGGAGGGTAAGTGTAGGCCTAATCCATAACATCACAGTGCCAGTAGGCCTAATGATCAAAAGCATATTTTTTCATACATTTAGTTTTCTATAAGATAAAATGTAGACCCTACTTGCCATATTCGTCTTAGAATATGTTTTGTACATATATTCCAGATCATCTTTATTATTATTGTCATGGATAAAAGCAAGAAGCTGCAGGGTTAGCCTATTGCTGTTATTTGTTGTTGTTTATTGTTCCATCATTAATTTTATAATCAGTTAATAATGGAACTTGTAAAATATCAATTATTTCTTAATTATTTAATAACAATTTTTTTTGTTACTTCAGCATGGATGGATGTTGTCGGCATGTCATAGCCACTCTGTTTGAAGTTCTTGATTACCTTCAAGACTATGGTAAAAGAAGTTGTACATCAGAGCCTTGTAAATGGGTGCGTCGTTCAAGTCAGTCAAACCAACTGCTCAAACCTCAACCGGTAACAAAACTTAACACCTCAATCTTACAAACAAGGTACCGGTAGCTATTAATTTTTTTTAGTATCATTGTAGCATATTATGTAAATTAAAAAGTATTTTAAAAATAATTTTAGTATTTCATTTTTTTTAAAATGTATAATTGACAAATTAATATGATTATCTTAAAACCTAACACCAATACTTTCTTTATATATTAAATGGTGTATTTTCTCACAGTTGTTATTTTTCTTTCAGTACAAATACAGTAAGACCCTGCAACTTTTCGCCCTTACCAGATACCTTTCAGAAGCCAGACCCAAATTTGTTTCTAGACAGAGTAAGAACATTATACCCAAAGGCCTGTATTTTTGGATACAACATTCACCAGAGGAGACCAACCTGACAGTACACCTACCCTGGACTTAAAGACCCCATTAGAAAAACTCTCTTTATTTGTAAGTTCCCACACATGTGTAGATGAAGGTTTTTTATGCGCACAAATTTTTCTAGAATACAACTTGTGCTATTCAGAAGAGGAAAGGCTACATATTGAGCTTTCTACAAGAGGACAGGCAAACAACAACAACTGGCATAATATGAGAAAAGGTCTTGTTACTGCCTCGAACTTTAAATTGATATGTTCATCAACGAATCAAACAAAAACAGGTGAAAATTTGCTGAAAGACCCATTTGATAGCACTGGTCTTCCACCGGCAATTCAATTTGGTAGGCGATATGAGGATAAACCCCAGACAAATGTTCTTGAAGGCACATAGGTTCAGACATAGGCAGTGTCAGCTATCTGTCCCAGGTCTTATTATGTTTAATGAGGGTGCTTATTCTTTTTTGGGATGCTCCCCAGATGGTATTATGGATTGTAAGGTTTGTGGGAAGTTTCTTCTTGAAGTGAAGTGTTCTTTTAAGTATAAAAACTTTTCACCCAAAGACTGCCTTAAAATTGGCTGCAATTTGTCAGGATGATGAGAATGGCAACCTGAGGATCAAAAGAACGCATCCCTACTTTTACCAAATACAGGGTCAAATGGCTGTGACAGAAATTCTCAAGTGTGTTATGGTGTTTTACACCCATAAAGGCATATGTACTATTGATATTGACTTTGATGAAGATTTTTGGAAACAGTGTAAATGTGCAATGTTATCTTTCTATATCAGCAGCTATTTTCCCCTTCTGAAGCATGAATTGACAAATTAATATATAAAAATTTTGAAGTACATGTACATTTTATTTTTAATATCAAGTTAAATTTTTTCATTTGTCTTACAAACTATACAAAGTACATAAAATTTCAAAATTTTAAACTTGACCAAGAAGAGCAAATATTCATAATACTTGTTGTTATAAATAACATTTTAGAAATAAATCTTAATAAACTTTTTCAGGGATACTGTTATGACACCAGGTAAGTTCCCTGATAAAAAAATTGACCTTTCTTAAAAACTTAAACTGTATGTTCATTCTAAGAGGTAGTATTACTCTACTTAGATTAAAACCTTGAAAAATGAGTTCCCTTATTTTCTTTTATGATACTTTTTATGTGTATTGGGGACATTGGTTAACAGCTTTAAATTATCATGGCAACATAAAATGCATTAGTTTTATTTGGGAATGCAAGAATCACAAACTTGTTGCTCAAAGTCATTCAAGCAAACCCCAGGTTGCAAGTTACATAGAACAGCAACAATTCTTGTTACTTTGGGCAGTAGGAATCTTAACTTAATGGGAATAATTCCATTTAAAATTTTGAATGTTTTCATTCGCCTTATTGCCCGCTCAACATGAATGCGAACACTTGCTATTTTACGCGATCTGCGCACAGCTTTTTTGTGAAAGAACCCTTTTCCCTGCGAAAATGCTGGAATATTTAAAGTAGCTTTTTTAGGTAACAATAGGTGTCTTATATTAAAACCTCTGTCTGCCATAATATCATCTCCTGGTTCAACTAAATCAACAAAATGGGACTCTTTAACAATAGCAACATCTGACACAGATCCACTATAAAGATTTGAAACAAAAATAATTGTACCAGTTGGTGAAATACCAATAAGCTGTTTGAAAGTGTTTGCATGTTTGTAGTTTGACCATGTAAGCTTTTGAGCCACGGGCCTTATAGGCTTCTGTACATAGTACTCTGTGCAGTCAATTATAGCTCTAGTTTTGGGATATTGGGCAAAGGCAACTGGCAAATTTGCTTTCACTACATCTTTTGAAGGCCAGATCAGTAGATCCTTCATGCATTGATCTAATAAAGTTACCCATGTAGAAAAAAATTTTACAAACATGTCCTACAGAAACATTAAATAAATATGACAAATGTTGTGAATCAAATCCATTGCGAAAATTTTTTCTAAACATAATATTAATTCTCGAAAAAGTTTTTTTCGCTTTCTTCCTCCCTTTCTTCCAGGAATATGTCGTCTCTCACCGTCCCACAAATTTTGTTTTCACTGCAGCAGGCTCTATCCATTCAAATATCCATTTTAAGAGTTCAACAGTTGGCACCCCGGTATAATGAAAACAAAGTTTATCACAACTTAAAATGTTTTCAATGAATGGTTTATAAACTTCAGTTTGTATTGATTTTTTACAATTTACATCACTTTCACATTGTTCTTCCAAGCTTCCTTTACTACCGTTTTCATCATTGAGAATATCAAAATTTGGTAGACTTAAATCAAGTGCTGCAACATCTGAACCATCATTAATAGTAGTTGTTTGTACATTTTCTACTGAAACCAATAATCGGCGTTTTGGTCTGGACATCAATGAACATCTGTCCCTTGGGCGCTTTCTGCTTGATGTTGCCTTTTCAAATGGGGTAGCTGGTAAAGGATCAGGTTGATCATTTAGGAAATGCTAAAATATATAGATAAATATACAGGATAAGTAATCTTTATGAACCAAAACTTTAATGTAAAAGAGAATGGGCCTAGGCCTAGATCTAAAACATTTTCTCTGAGATGTCAATGTTAAATTCTTCAATTCAAGTTCATTCAAAGATTTAGGCCTAGCCCTAAGGTTGATAATTATTTGGAATTAATAACAACACAGGTCATGACGATGGAACAAGTTAGTCAAGATACTTGGCTCTGATAGTCTAAATACTAATAGACCGCTGTTTACAAAATGTTGGGTTGAATCAGAGTAGGTCTAGGCCTTGATGGAACTGTAGTCTGTAGCCGTAGTACTCGTTTGGAACGTAGCCTACCCGGTAATATCAACAATTATACATTAATTTGCAAACATATGCACCATATTTTATGAAAATAAGAACGTACCTTTGAACAAACGTAATGTGTATGACGCTTTATCAAACTTGAATTTAGCTGATCGAATGGACGTCCACATAACTTGACCCAGCGTTGACATTTTTCCAAGTTAGTCTTCGGCTTCGGAAATGGCCTAAATGTAACCCCATCCATGTGCGGTGCATTTTTGTATCTGCTGTCACTCTTACATTGACCCCAGGCACACCTTTTTGTTGGCATCTAGGTACCGGTACGTAGATTGAAGATAGGCTAGTTTATCGCTTCAGTGAAGAAAAACAATGGCGGCCATTTCTGCGCAGGTCGACGTCTGCTTGTACCTACATCACGTGACTGCGCAAAGGGAAAAACCCAGAATCCCGAGTTCCGGATAAGGTCTATTGAAAGCGCACAGTAGTCTATTTATATAGATGACCGCTATCGCACGACGGGAAGGATAACTCTTTGATTATCAAGACGAACCGTTTTCCAATATTGCTGGACGTTCGTAATATCTTAAGACATTATGATTTTTCAAACACGGATAATTATGGATACACATGGATTTGAAGGCTCAAATTTCAAAGGTAAGCTCTGTAGACTATTTTTGATTAGCTAAAACAAAAAATTTCATGTGTTTGAAGCTGTCGGATGATTGTCCGAAACAAATCAAGCCTGGGCCCCTTTAACCCTTTTATAATTAACTACTTGATTTTTTGGATTCATCCGATAATATTGATTTTATGTATTGTTATGACACCAGGTAAGTCCACTGACGGGAACATTTCTGTTATTGTCCAAAATTTTAGTGAAATTAAATTTTTATGTTCCTTCTTACGCCTATTATCCCTTTAATGTAAAGGGAATAAAGACACATTGGGATACAACTAAACATGATAAAATAATGGTTTTAAAAAAATGGACGTAATATGAAATAAAATAAAACCCTTTTTCGAAATTTTAAATCATTTCTTGCTATAAATTCAGTGATGCTATCTTTTTCAATATAAACTAGTATTAAGTTATCCTTGGAGACTTGTATTAGTATGATGTATTGGTATGATGTATTGGTATGATGTATTGGTATGATGTAGGGGTATGATGTTTTAGTATGAATTATTTGTATGATATAATGGTATGATGTAATAGTATGATGTATTGGTATGATGTATTAGTATGATGCATTAGTATGATGTATTGGTATGATGTATTAGTATGATATATTAATATGACGTATTTATATGGTGTATTCGTATGATGTATTGATATGATGTATTACTATGATGTATTAGTATTATATATTAATATGACGTATTAATATGATGTATTAGTATAATGTATTACTATGATGTATTACTATGATGTATTATATATGATCCAGGTGTTTTTATATTCTCATAATAGAGATCAATATCACGTGATAAAGAATCTCCTTTTGTATTATAATAAGTATGACTTCTGTCGCATTTCTTCTTGTCATCATTATCAGAACTAGCAACAGACTGAACTTGTAGAACATCATAAGTAGGTAGTGTTTGATCTCGTCCTGTATTAGTTATACCCTCATAATTATTTTCTCTTGGTGTAGATGACAAGGATTTCATTTTTTTGTAATAAAAGACGACGATACAAACATCTCCTAGTCTACGTTTGGTATCTTGTATGTACTGGATTACGAATATCCTGTTAAGGTGTTATAACATTGTATTTATACATTAAAATTTTGAAGTGTATAATATAAATTTAAGTTATTAACCTACCTTGTAAAATATACAACCAAACCAACATTGATAATAACAGATATGATTAATAATGTACCTAACACTCCACCAACAACACCTGAATCTAATAAAGGAAAATAAAATTAACTGTTTAGTTAAGGGGAAGTAACTTTCGTTCTGTTAGTGCCAAATGTACACACTCAATTGAATGAGCATGACGTGTAGATATATAACAATTCCTGAATAGAATTGGAATTTTTTAATTGTTTAAGTAAACCTACTGTCACTTTGCCTAGTCGAACCAGTAGATGTTGTTGGATCTGTAAAATATTTTTCTGTAGAAGTTTTGTCTTCAGGAACCTTAGATGTTGTTATTTCTGTAGTTCGAGCAACAGTCTTTATATCTACAAAACAACCACATAGATCAATATTCTAAATCTTCCCTCTATTGCTTTATCGACAAATATCTAAAATATTATGCAGATTTGAAAATAAGTTTTTCGTTTTGAGTAAAACTGTTACAAAACTGTTCTTGTATATCATTAATATTTATTACAGTTTGATACATAATTATAGTAGATATTTGTATGGAATGACGACAATGTGTTGGAATATTTCATTGTTAAACTGAAAGATTGAGTCATGTAAAATTAAAAGAAGTACATGCGTGTAAAATATTTATATCCATCTTACCTGTTGGTGCTATGATAGTTGTCTGAATGTAAGTAGTTAAAGTTGATGTAGTTATATTGCTACCTAAAGAAGTAGTCAAGCTGTTAATATTTTATTTCTAAAAATACATAGCTTTTTTATCTTTATTTATAAAATCATACAATTTTTAAAATATCACAGATTATGCATTCTTTGAAATAAAGACTACAAGAGTAAAATACTTTATGGTTTATTAGTACTCAGACTAAGATTGAGTATCATGTAGGTTATATGTCTACAATCAAAACTTTTATAAAATGTTACAGCTCGCTCTTATAGGCATCGTAATCTATAGCAAACTCTTAGAGACAATATCTTTGATAACACGATGATATGGGTGTATACTTCAGTAACTCGAAACTTCCTCATGTGTACTTTTCCTGCTAATATGTGTTCTACTAAGTCTAAATATTCTAAAAAATGTAACATCACCTTTAGTAACACAATTATATTGTATTTTACTGTAAGCACTGTTAGTTCCACCACATTCTCTACCAGAAGACTTACGAAATCCAGATACAGTACACTTTTCTAGTCCACTACAATTTCTTAATACTTGTTGATGTTCATCAGATGAAAATGGTATAAAACAATCACCATCACCAACATGTTATATTACTACAGTCGGTCAGGCCAATTATTATACTATTACATCCTGGTCTATATCCGTATGTTGTATTTGTTACCTGTATAACTAGAGAACTGGTACAAGATAGTCTGTGTGTTATACATGATGGACCAGGTGGTCCATAACATACTGTACTGGTATTGGTACAATCTGAAACATTCATTATGATATACCTATGATATAAAGAAAATATAATCTGTTACAATATCTTGATTTTTAGTTGTTAAATATTTAATAGTACAATGAAACTTGACGTATTATGACACTTACGTATTGTTTTATCTGTATTATACATAAATGTGCTAATGATTGCCCTTTCTATGAACTATCAGATAAATACTGGGATCTCTGTTTAAAATTGCTAAACAGACCAAGAATAGAATCAACAGATTTCGTCATTGATTAAAATTTCAACTTACGGGAAACTGGAAAACATATCATGATGAAAAATAACACAAAATAACAGTTGAATATCTTTAAAATATCACCCATGATATAACTCATCTTATTTTCATATTATTTTATACTTCCTGGATCGCCATTTTACATTGTCTATCTAAAACAGAATAATTACATCTACAATGTTTTATAACATGTAATATTATTGTTGTATTGATATAACAGTTTAATATCTAAAATATATTGATATAATAATGATAGATATTTGACAAAAACTTACCTTATGTGATTGAAGTTAGTATATGTGTGAACTTGTAGTAAAAAGTTAATATTAAATAAAAGAGTATATAGTACACTGTATTGAAATATTATGTCATGTGACTAGGGGTTTTATTTTTAGAATTTTATTTTAAGTACATGTAGTAAGACCAGGGAAGTTAAATGAAGGATCGCCAAAGGTAAGAATTCTATCATATTTTACATTATTCAATTTGAACGACGTTTTTAGTGGTAAAATTTATTGAAGAATCGGTACTAGACTAACTATTTGTTCAGAAAGTGACTAGACAAAAAGGAATCCATCGACCAAGACTTTTACTTAGAGTGGGTTTTTACTTAACACATACATGTTCTGCGATATGTTTTTTCTTGTCAGTTTAGTTTATATCAGTGTAATAAATCTAGCTATTGACTTTATGTTTTCTTTTTATACAATTACTATGGTAGATCTAATATAATACTTCCTTAACTACCATTGTACCTTTAGCCGGGTGACTAAGATTGAAATATATTATAATGCACATCACTGATTGTACTGAAATATAGATATGTCATATTCACAACTAAACGCGTTTTTGTTTCCCCTATAAGGATTGGGTTTCAATAAATTGTAAAGTTAGTGTCCTACTTTATTGATTGAAAGGGATTATAATACATTATGTGATATTTAAAAGTGTACAATATGGTTTACGTTTAATAGAAGTCAATTGAATATGAATAATATAAAATGTATTTATTTTTTTTTTATGATATTTGTCAAGTAATTGAACATTGTAATAGCGGCGCCGACAAGTGTGCAGAGGGTGGGGGGGGGGGTATGGTTGTGTCAGAATGAACCACTTGTTTAAAAATTTGTTTGCTACTGAGTTAAAACAATAAGGTAACTTCCCATATCATTTTCGTTTTAATAAATATTTTCCTTATTGCTTTTATGTAGTGGTGTTCAAATAATGTTCTCATTATTACATATCAATATAACCAATTACATGTAATATTAAAGTGAACAGAGGAAGTAAAACATTTTATTAAATCTTAATACATTGATAAAACACTTCGAGTGATTACAATATAATGGAGAACGATTGTCTTATAATCTAGAATCTAGAAAGAAGAGCAAAGTTAGTTGAATTCTGGTGCACTTTTTCTCCTTATCCTTTTAATACAGTAATCCCGTCCGAACAACCCATCGCTTTCACTTTTTAATCCATTTTCATTCAAACACGCTCTAAGGAAAACAGATTTTAATGTAAATGAAATTATAAAGCAGTGTCTAAAGTTTAAATTATTGCTTACAAGAAAGGATATTTTTGTAAAGTAAAATATATAAACATAATGTTTGCAAACTTACCTGTGTCCATACTAGATTGAAGTTGGTTCATAAAAGGAAATGATAACCTTAAGTTATATTTTATCATTCAGGTTATTATTGTTGAAATTTAAAATTTAATGCTACATGTATATATTTCAGATCATAAGACAGATTAGCAACTGATATAGTCAGTTAATATGCATGTTACAGTATGGTTAACTTGGTGAATAACATGTACAACAAACAAAATATAGTTTTTACTAAAGGATTGATTATTTTCATCATTATTTTGTTGATCAAAGTTACCTTAATAGGTGAGTTATAAAACGATAAAACAGGGTGTAATTTGTATGAATAATTTTTTTTTTTGCTTTTATTTCTTAATAGACCAAACACTGTTCAATAAAGGAAAAAACAACAAACAACTATATTTTTCAACATTACCATTATTAATAATAACTAATTTTTCATTACGTATATTATATTCTTGAGTATTAATAGTTTCACGTCATTCTAAAGAGATACTGTGTCTTAGAACGAACATAAGATTTTAGTTCTCAAGATTTGTCAATATGAGTAAATATTAATCAGTGATGAACTTACCTCGTATCATAAAGTAACCGAATCCCTTAAAATCTGAAGTCATTTTTGAAAAACGCTTTTAAAATAAATTTATTAAGCGTTTTTCAATACAAAAACTCTTGAATAAATTTTCGACATACTGCAAAAAATGGCGATTCGAGATAAATTCGGACAAAACCAAAATAGTTGTGTTTCAAAAAGGTACTAAAAAAGCAAATTATACTTGGAAATTGAATAATGCACAACTTGAGGTTGTGAACGAATATATTTATCTGGGAATTTTATTGGAAAGCAATGGTAAATTAAAAAATGCACAAAAAAGATTGTCTGAAAAAGGTCTAAAAGCCCTAACCTGTTTATTTGTTGAAACCAGTAACTGTTAACTAGCAATAGATGTTATGTGCCATTTATTTGACTCTCTTATAGCACCTATATTAAATTATGGATGTGAAATATGGGGTTTCTTTGATACATCGATCATTGAAAACGTACATAGAAAATTTATCAGAAGAATTTTAAATCTCTCAAACTTAGCACCAATTACATTTCTCTTAGGTGAGCTTGGGCGTTTTCCATTATGGGTTATCCAAACTCAAAGTATACTAAAATTTTGGATAAAAATAGTTACAAAGAAAGACGGTATATTATATGATATATATCAACACCTCAAACATGATTCCGACAGAGGTTGTAAAAACTGGGCTTCAAATGTGCGAAGCTGTTTACAAAACTTAGGTTTATCTTATATGTGGGAAAATGAAAATAATCTCGAATCGCTTAACTTATCCATAATACAAGGGAGAATAAGGGATCAGTATATACAAAATTGGTATTCAAAAATGAATGCCTCAGTTAAACTGAAATCATATATATCGTATTACGTAAGTTATGACTGTGCTGCATACTTAAATGTTGTCACAAATAGAAAATTTAGAAATATTATGTGTAAATTTCGATCGAGCACTATGAAACTAAAAGTCGAAGTTGGCCGATACCTAAAAATCAAAAGAGATGATAGAATTTGTGACTGCTGTAATACAAATATGATAGAAAATGAATTCCATTTCTTACTATGTTGTCCAGCTTACAGAATCTTAAGAATTAAATACCTCCCAAGATATTGTTGGAGTTGGCCATCATGAAAAATAAATCTGAAACTATAATAATAAATCTATCTAGATATATATACTATTCATGGCAAAAACGAAAACACTATCTTGAGAGGTTATAGCTACCAGCCTATCTACATTTATATTTTTGTATATATTATTGTTTTCATATATTTTCAATATTTATACATTATCGTGTTTTTGTTTTTGTTTTAATTTATTGCACTTTCACTGTTTCATATAACTATTTATTTATGCTATAGCAATATGTATTGTATATGTATATGCTGACTGCAATAAAACAAACAAATAATCAAATGCATCTTCATGGATAATTACTTAGTTTTTTGGATATTTTTATTTCCTTATGTTATTTACAGCAGCATGTATATTTACTGATTTATAGAGCTCTTATCGGCCAAATTTAAAATTTTCTAATTTTATGTTCATTTTAAGACCTATTATCCCTTTAAAACATCTTACAATTACATGTTACAGGTTATTTATGGCAGTATGTATATTTACTGATGAATAGAGCTCTTATAAACCAAATTTAAATTTTTTTAATTTTATGTACATTCTAAGACCTATTATCCCTTTAAAACATCCTACTATTACATCATGATTTATATAATATGGAAAATCAATACTTACAAATATATCATTTTGTTACAATTAGTTTTTATGTTTAATGAGATGATTGTAAAATGAGGGTCGTATTGACATATCATGTATAGTGGAAGTATCTTTTCTGCTTTTTTCTTTTAATAAGGGTTGAATCCCATAAATATTTCTCACCTTAAATCATGGTTGAGATATTACCATAGATATATGTATAAAAAAAAAATATCGCATTAAACATTTCAATACAAATTGTAATTTGACATCAACAAATTTAATAAAGAGTCTTTAAATAGAGAATATGATTTCATCTTCATATCTATTAATCCTAGACCACCGTGACATTTTTTACTAACTAAACATTCTCAAGAAAATTTGTTTCTAGTTTTGTTATTTCTCTTTCCATATCTACTGGTATTGTATACCAGTCTTGACATGATGAGTGCATTTATCACTTATAATATAACATTCAGTGTAAGTTCTCGTTTACTTCAATACCCTTCTAATCTCTTAATGTTTGAAATCTTTTTTATTCTAATTTAATTCATTACATATTATGTTTATATCATTACCTAAATATACACACAGAATTTCACACCTCACAACAATATTAAAAGAACGCACGACCTCAATCGAACGTTAACTCGTCACCACCACCAATCGAAAACTTAAAAGTTGCCTTCCCTTATTTTCATATATACCATAATTGGACCGGTAATACTTATATCAATAGAAAGTAGAGGTGTTCTAATGACTGGGAAAAATACCAGATGGTCCCACATTTCATTAATTAACTCGTAATTAGGCTAATTATGACCGGAATTCCCACGGTAGGGTACTAACATAGGTATGTACGTCAAGTCTCAAATGTCGTTCAAATGTCGTTGATCTTTTTTTTGATCATCCAGTCTGTCAATTCGGTACATAAATCATGACGTAACCGGACGCTGTTGTTATTGCCCACATTCCTTAATATTTTCCACAACAACAATGGCATTTTGGGACACATCAGTTTGTACCAACGCAACTTTCAATACTGTTATTCCACTTAAATAAAGTCATTGATGACGTCACTTGTAAAACAAGTACGTTTTGCTATTAGTGACGTCATCAAGCTCAGACATATGAACATTGGAACAGTGAAAACTGATCAGAGATAAATAAGATATTTTTGGAAAACCCCTGTACAATCTCTTTAATCAAATTGATAAATGAGAGAAATCGTATATTCTAGGTAAATGAAATGTTAACTGAGCTAAAACGCTGATACATACGATCATTGTCATTTAAATTAAATGTAAATTTGTTTCAGGTTGTACCAATACAAGTACAGTATGTTTTGGAGTAAGAGGTATATCATGTGTTACTCACAGACTATCTTATATCAGTCCTCTACTAAATCATTGATCAATTCTTTTCATGTTTGTTGATTTTAATTTCAGGTTGTACCAAAACAAGTACAGTATGTTATGGAACACCTGGTCTACAATGTGTAAAACACAAACTATCTTGTACCAGTCCTCTAGTTATACAAATAATACATACAACATATGGATATAGACCAGGATGTAACAATCAAGTAGGTATATCTGCATGCACCAATACAACCAATACAACATGTTGTAATGAAGAACCTGGTGATTGTTTTACACCATTTTCATCTGATGAACATCAACAAGTATTAAGAAATTGCAGAGGAAAACAAAATTGTACTGTATCTGGATTTCGTGACGTTTATGATAGAGAATGTGGTAGAACTACTAGTGCTTACAGTAAAATACAATATAATTGTGATACTAAAGGTAATATTACATTTTAGATCAGATTTTATATCACTTGAGCTACTTATCTGAGATTTTATTAAATTTTGAAAAGATGATATTTGTAGATAGGACTACTGAAAACCATGACGCGAGATCCACAGCATGTTACAAATCACATTTAGTTGTGCTCGAACTTATCCATTTCATTTGCTCACGTTAAATATTTACGAAATCAAACGAATCACATTAATCCTGTGTTATCCGATTTTTCAAAAACCTCATAGACACAACGTTAGAACTAAAGACCATCGGACATCCCAGAGCTAAGATTTTTCGAGATATCATGGAGATTTAAGATTTCTTGGAGATTCTTTGAATTATTATTCGGAGGAAGAATTCAGATTCTTGTTCACTTTGTATATGAACTCGGTCCGCCAATTCATTTGCCATATGTTTCAATGTTAAATCACGAAATTCAACCTTCCATAACTTTTTCCAGAAATCTCGTTGAAAGCTTTCCTGTATGTCACATGAAAGCCTGGCCAATACTTGGTTTCTGTACAAAATTTCAATATAGCATGACCATGAAAATTTTGAACTAAACAAAATGAAAGTAAACCACTACATTTTATCAAAATCCGCTTGACTGTCACTTCCTACAAAACCACTAATTTTAGAAATAACCTTCCGCCAATTAAATTTCTCATTATCTCAGAAATTCTGAAAGAAAATGCAATTTCAGACATCAAATTTCAAATCTAGACCAAAAATTAGTCAAAAATGGGCATGCAAAAACCCCCAAAGGAAGGGAGAAAGAGGATTTCTAAAAATAGAACGAACTAAATTCATTAGCATAAAATGTTTTACTGGTCTGAGTCCTATATGATGGGCGCTGGAGTACCAGTGGCGTCTCAATGTGGTTGATGGCATTAAAGATGTCTACGGAATGGAACTATTGTGTTTATAGTGTGATGTATAGCTGATTATTATTATAGTATAAATTCTGACGTAATAGAGATATTTATATTTATTCCACACTTCAAGTTATCATTTTAGAAGCCAAAGGCTCTCTTATGATACTTTTTTGATAGTGGGATAGTATTTTTTTTTTTTTATCTTTAGTTATGACATAATAATTGATGTGCATCTTTTCAGGTAGCATTACTACATCAACTTTATCGACTAACAGTCAAACAACTACCATTGCACCAACGGGTAAGAAAACCTTCTAAAATATCCTGTTTATCCTTTGGAATAATTTTTTTTTTGTCATTTTGACTCCTCATAAAATTGTCTTTTAGCTATTTTATTTTAAAATGTATTTACTAGTAATCAATAGACATCCTATAGGCTACAGCGAAATGCTGGAGGATGCATGTAATTTTTATTTCAGAATCGTAAATTGACGATAGAACATTACTGAATAAGTTTCATGATACACTGTACTTGACATGTCTCGTGTGGAAAATACAAACTATACTAATCAATTGATTTTGATGATTCGATCTTTACGAAAAATTCCACTTATAACAGATAGTAGCTAAAAAAAGCCAAAGTACATGTAGGATTAAGGAGTGCTCCATGTATGTCAAGTAGTTGCAAAACATGCCCCTTTATATCAGAAACTCATTATTACTATGAATAAACTGTACTCGATCCATGGGCATCTCATGTGTAAAAAAATCGAACGTAATATTATCTTATTTCATTTAAGAATGCCACAAACAATTATGTAGGACTAAGAACAGTTTGCACACTCGTTTTAATGCTCATAGATCAGATATTAAACTAAAGAAAGACATGCCTTGTTTTTAATCATTTCAATCTTGACGGCCATTCACTTGACGATCTCAAATGTTACCCCAGTTGAGCGCATATAAATCGCCCTGTCGGAAGATGATACTACCAAAGTCCGTCAATCTAGAGAATCCCATCGGATTGAGACATAAAATACAGAAAGACCTATAGGATATTCACCACAATGCAGAAATAGCACCCTATGTCTTCCTGTTACTACAACCAGTAATAAAGCAAGCAAAATAGTTCATGCCCATTATAAAGGTCATCAAAAGAAATTCCCCCATGTCTAAGCAGAAAATGATAGTGGCATATTAAAAAAAGCAGCACTTACATGACAATCTTGTTCATATCAAACTAAAACCAATCTGTATATTAGGTACTATACTTCTCCCCCTGGTTGAGTGATCATTTTTCTAATTCCAGACCAGAGCAAAAAAAAAAACAAACAAAAAAATATCCAGCAGATCCTGATCCTTTATCCCAATTGCTTAATTAAGTAAATTGTTCCACCCATGTGCCTGTACTATCTTGAAGAATCTAACCTCTCCTCTGCATATAATTGAAAAGATATAACTATCAAGCCATAATATAACATTCATTGCTCGGTTAGATGATATAACCTTCCGGATAACTTTCAATAAGGATGGCGGCAGATCAACTAAAATATTTGTCAGTGTCCAATGATAGTTTTATACCTTTCATTTTGATTTTTAGGCACAACTTTTCCAATATTTCCTACAGCAACGGGTAAGATCTTTGTTTGCATCATACAGGGTATACCACACTAACTAATCAATATCGACTGATATATTTCAAAAATAAAACATCGGAACTATGCTGTATGTATTATTTATGTAAAGCATTCGCTTAAATACTTTAGTACTTACATATCAAATCTCACGTAGGCTACATTTCATTTGATAGTTCTAAAGATATATATGGTTTTATTTATTAATTTGTATCATTTTATTTTATACTAGAGCCATACGTTAGTGAAACTAGCAATGTGGGTATGTAGATATACGATTTTTTATCTATAAATTTGACCAAGTGTATGAATGTTGATTTTAGAACTTATAGATGCAATGCCCAGCAGTGTATAGTTTGAAATTATGGTTGCCGTTTTTGGACATGAAAATAACATGTATATAGGTAGAATTACTATTTAATATAAAGACCTCTTAGTGATAATAAAATAACATGTATACATAAACTTATACTATTTTATTTATAATAACTCTGATGTATAATATTTTAGGATCTATAGTTGGAGGAATATTTGGTATTATTGTTATCATAGTTATTATTATAGTAGTGGTAGTGTTTCTGAACAAGAGGTAAGTTTATGAGATATTTGCAGACTTTACCGATTCAATTGATATACTTTACCTGACTATATTGGCAGGATATGAAATATTTAAAAATGAATATCATTAAAAATGATACGCAATAACTCACTAGAACGATTAAAACGCTTTATAATGATAATTTTCTGCATTGTGAAGTAAATTCAACAACATGACATCTATGAAAGTCACATAGAATAAAGACATACGACAAACTTTATTTACAGGCGGAAAAAGTCACCATCAAAAACACCACCATCAACAGATAAGAAAACGTTTATACAAACTGTTACACCACATTGTCATGTTATTGATGGTCCTGGAACTATTAATAGTAGTAAAGAAGTCAGTGGATATGATGAAATAGAACTGGACATAAAACCAAAAGTACAAGCTACTGCTACAAATCTTAACTCAAGTATCACTTACAATCGAAAACCTAAAATCCGAACTACTCATAATTATGATCACATCGGGGATGAGAAACTGAAAGTAAAATCTCCAAAAGAACTTGATAACTATAATCATATTGGAACTCATGAAGACAATTACAATCATATTATTATCGGAAACAATCCGTCAGTGAGCTCTAATCATCTTGAATCAGATTATAATCATATTAACGGAGTGTTTGGTACTTTCAACGATGAAGATGATTACAATCATATTGGTTACAATGATAACAATAATGTGATAACAGATGATAATTATCATCATATCGGATCTGGGGACATCAAGGTGGAAGGAAACTATGATCATATCGGATCTGAAAGTAATGATAATCATATTCATGGTGACAATAATCAAGTTTTTGTTGATGATGATTCACCTTACAACCTGGCAACTTGATAAAAGGGCTTTATAGTATTATTGTTTTTATATTTTAAAATTCACCATGTTCATAAACTACGACTTTCACCAACATCTGGTCTTGTAGTCTTCGTTTTCATGTCATTATCATTTACTAACTGTAAATTACTAAATAGCTACAGTTTACGTAAATTCATGTCTCGAAGGTGTAAACATGGCGATTTTTTTCTGAAGCAATTGTTTTACCTATTGTTTAAGACAAAACGGTTGATTAACAAGTTTCATTCTTCGTTAACCTATCCATTACAGTCACACGACAAGAAAATCTCAAAGAAATATAAAGCAGTGTATTTCTTACATTAAATAGTCTTTTAAAGGCTTAGTGTCCTATCTGCCAGTTTAGAAACCCCTAATAAAACTTATTTTAACCCTTTAAGACTACAGTACGTAATATTACGTACAAAGGTTTGTGCGCTGTAAAATACGAAAATTACGCGGTCTTAGCCATAAATTAATTGTGTTTCTAAAATTAGAGTTATTCCCCTTTGCAAAACAACTAAAATGGCCGTCTGCTGTCAAAGAATTTCGATTTTTTTGTAAATAATGGCAAAAAGATCGGCCTCGGCCATTGTAAATGATCCGTCATTTTGGGAATCTGACGACGATGAATCTATTGATCGCGACAGTGATGTAGAAGACGCAGATTTTATTATTCCGATTGATGAAAACTCTTCCGATTCCGATAACGATTTGACAACCGGAACCGATTTTGACATTTCAAGTAAAATCAGAAGTAAGCCAATTGATGATGACGATGAATTGATTTTAACCCAGGATGCTAACAATAGTGAAAGTGAAGTCGTTGATGATGAAACTGAAAATGAATTTTTTGTGAATAGAGATGTTATTATTCCTGAAATTCATGTACAAAACAGACAACAATGGACACAGGACATTCACAACCCTCCTGATATACGGTTTTCACAAACTGTTGGTGTAAATAATATTGATGAAGTTTCAAGAAATTCAGAAGTAGAACTTTTTTATCTTTTTTTCACCGATTACCTTCTTCGTTTTATTGTAATCGAAACAAACCGATATGCAGGCCAGTGTAGGCAACAACCACCAAGGAGGGGTGAAAACCATCCTGAATGGAAAGATCTTACAGTTCCTGAATTCAAGGCATGGATTGGTCTTGTTTTGGCATCTGGAATTGTTCAGAAGAAAGGACGTTTGGCTGATTATTGGGCAAAACATTGGCTACTTCAAACACCAGGATTCAACAAAACCATGACAAGTCGTCGTTTTTTACAAATATTAGCATACCTTCATTTTGTTGATAATTCATCAATCACTGTTGACAAAAATGATAAACTTTGGAAAATTGAACATGTTTTAAATTATTTGGTTAAAAGATTTCAGGAAATTTATAAACCATCACGAGAATTGGCTGTTGATGAAACAATGTTGAAGTTCAAAGGTCGTTTGAAAATGAAGCAGTACATCAAAATAAAACCTGTAAAATGGGGAATTAAACTGTTTACACTAGCAGAATCGACCACTGGATATGTGTTGAATATTATTCCCTACACTGGAAAGCGTGAAGAGACAAATTTTTCTAAAACCACTCAGACTGTACTAGATATTGCTGAACCTTATTTACATAAAGGTTATATTTTATTCATGGATAATTATTACACCAGCATAGAATTAATGGAAGTTTTGGAATCAAAGAGAAGTTTATCTTGTGGCACAGTCAATTCTAACCGAAAAGGGTTACCTAGTGATATGAAACCAAAATGTGAAAAAGTCAAGAAGTTGAAGCGTGGCGAAAGTTTGAAGCGGATGAAGGGAAATATTTTGGCAGTGACATGGAAAGACACTCGTGCAGTTAATTTACTCTGTAACATCCCTGATTGTGTGACAGATATCATTGTTGGAAGGCGAGAAAAGTCTGGAACTCTTATTGAAATTACTAAACCAAAGGCTATTGACATTTATAATAGATTTATGGGTGGTGTAGATCTTTCTGATCAGCTAGTGTCAACGTATAGACGTCATATGAAATCACAGACATGGTATTTGCAAATATTTTTCCATTTATTAAGATTATCTGTAGTCCAGGCATTTCTTTTGCATAAGAAGGTTAATTCTAATTCAAAACTTTCCCAGAAAGATTTTTTTGTCAAAGTTATTGACGGATTGATTGGTGGGCGCACTTACACATCGCGTCAAGGTCGTCCAACAACTGGCCCTGTTGCAAATCCAGATTCACGTTTTAATCGTGAGTTAGACCATTCCCCTTTTAAGTTTGACACTCAGTCCAAGTGTATTGTTCACACAAGTCAGGTCGACACAACTTTTGGATGTTCCGTGTGCAAGGTCAGAATGTGTCCCCATCCTTGTTTTCATCGTTACCATTATATGGCCCATTATAAATTTGATGATCCAGCTAAGTCCATGGTAACAAGCACTGTAGATTTTACATTTCATAATTGCAATGAATATGAAATAGACAGATATTCATATTATAGTGTAAAAATGGCAAGTTTTTTGTGAATTTAGTAGATTTACCTAATATATTAAATCGGTTTCCATGGAAACCATTACTAAATCAGTCTGTAATATTATATGTACATTTGAAATTTTATTTGTTGACTGTATAAAAAACTTAAATTTTATATTTCAAGTTAAATTCTGGGCTTTTGAGTCTAGGCAACCTTTCTGTGATATTTATAATTGTTATTTGTTGAAAACTAAGATTTTACAAAAATATATTTGCATACATGTAAAAATCTTTGTTAATATTATACTAATATTGTTAATTATAAAGTTAAATAATAAATGAGATCTTGAAATATCAGTAAAAGAGAAAATTTTGATTTTTAAAATAGAAATCTGTGTTTAGTCTTTTTTAATCAAAATCCACCCTGTTTCCATAGCAACAACAGCATTTGTACAGTGATAATTAAGGTAATATCACATTGTTTTTGCAAACCTTTAATTATGGTCTTTCCAAATATCCACTGGTTTGGGGGTTTATTTTTTTATTTTATAGTACCACATACAGATTTGTATAAACATCCCTGACTTTGATTGCATTGTGAAATAAAGTGTATTCTTGAACTATAGATTGCATAGAAAAAATGTAGTCTGAAAGGGTTAAGAGGCTTTGAATGCGCGTAGCTTTAAATTATCCCATATTGAAGGGAATAAATTCAAATCGAAATGAAAATATACTCAGCTTTTTTGTCTATTTTCTAATTTAGTACGTTGAACCTGCATCGGTAATATTATATTACACGAATATACAATAATTGATAATAATATGGCTCCAATAAGTTGGTTTATTATTTATGTGTTATCCCGGCAAACTAGTATTAGTATGATGTATTATATATTATACATTATCAAGGCTTTTTCATATTCTCATGATAGGGATAAATATCACGTGATAAAGAATATCCTTTTGTATTATAATAAGTATGACTACTGTCTAATTTCTTCTTGTCATCATTATCAGAACTAGCAGCAGACTGAACTTGTAGAACATCATAAGTAGGTAATGTTTGATCTCGTCCTGTATTAGTTATACCATCATAATTATTTTCTCTTGGTGTAGATGACAGGGATTTCATTTTTCTGTAATAGAGCCAAAGAATAAAAGCAAACAAGTCAATCATCTAAGTTTAATGTTGAGGACCTCTTTTACTTTTCTGGCTTTCCCTCGCTTGGGATGTATGTAATTTTGCATATCGGGACCCAAATATTATCATGTTTGCAAAGTAAGAACCCCCTCATATCATACCAGATAATTTGAAATATACCACTTGACACAAGCGTTATCACATAGTTCTTTAAATATCTTATATTTACCAGATTACTGGTTCCCTTTATAAGTGCTTGAAAATAAACAAACCTTGTAAAATATACAATCAAACCAACATTTATAATAACAGATATGATTAATAATGTACCTAACACTCCACCAACAACACCTGAAACTAATAAAGGGAAACAAAATTCAAACTCCAAATTAGACAGTATCTTTTCCGGCTTTGTGTATATAAAAAGATGGCTTTATACTGTTTGTAAACTCTTTAATATCAATATGACTCTATCATGGAGGGGAGGTAACTTTTTTGCTTTTTCTGGTTCGTTCTCCGAAAAGTCTTCACCAAATCGAGCTGCAATCAAATAATATGTGCTCAAACTACCTCTATAAATCATTTTAATTGATCGGAAGTTGTCTGTAAATAGTTTAAAAGCAGGAAATGAAGTATTTTTATAGTGAACTTACTATCACTTTGTGACACAACACACTGTGAACTTTGTGTAGAATAATAAGTAGATGATGTCAGATCTCTAGAAAAATGTGTTTTCTCTGCTGTTTTTGTCACCTGTGGTATACGTTCTCGCTGTCCTTTGGTCGAGCTTCGCAATAAAACTTTCTTAGTACTTCAGATAGGTCAGTTGCAGAAATTGTAGCTAAATCAATATTTTGCCCATTAGTTTCGTAACCCCAGTCTGAAAATACATATTTGAAACTTTAAGATTTTAATTTTTGTAATTTCAGTTTTTTTTTAATAAAAGAATAAAGAGTACTAGGCTTTTATTTAATAATGACATGTATGGTCGTACAAGTAGATCAGGACGAAGGTAGGCTCTAAATATTGATACCATCATCGTTAAAGTTTGATCATTTCTCTTTATAAACAACCTTAACCTCCATAACACAGATCATTCTTTTTTTAGAGTCAACCTTTGTCCTGATATACAACCATACGCGCCATAACACAGATCATTCATTTTTTAGAGTCAACCTTTGTCCTGATGTACAACCATACGCGCCATAACACAGATCATTCATTTTTTAGAGTCAACCTTTGTCCTGATGTACAACCATACGCGCCATAACACAGATCATTCATTTTTTAGAGTCAACCTTTGTCCTGATATACAACCATACGCACCATAACACAGATTATTCAATTTTTAGAGTCAACCTTTGTCCTGATGTACAACCATACGCGCCATAACACAGATCATTCATTTTTTAGAGTCAACCTTTGTCCTGATATACAACCATACGCGCCATAACACAGATCATTCATTTTTTAGAGTCAACCTTTGTCCTGATGTACAACCATACTCGCCATAACACAGATCATTCATTTTTTAGAGTCAACCTTTGTCCTGATGTACAACCATACGCACCATAACACAGATTATTCAATTTTTAGAGTCAACCTTTGTCCTGATGTACAACCATACGCACCATAACACAGATTATTCAATTTTTACCAATCTGTAAACCAAACAAGTACAAGACAAGGGATAGGGTAACACGATAACCTAACCATTTCCATCCTACTAGGCCTACATCTTACCTTGAAATATTTTAAGGGCCCAAGCTGTGTTTTTTTTGGTTGCTTTGGACTGTCTGGCTTCAAATAATTCCTCAATTTGCTGGTCTGTTATAGACTGAAATCTCCTTTTTTCAGTGCTGCCAGAACTGGAATTTGTGGGGGAGGGAGTTCTGACATGTCAGATTTTGAAAGGATGTTTTCTAGTTCCTTTGGTGCGGTTTCTTTGGAGCTAGCACTTACGGTAGTCATTTCTGAATCCAGAATTTTTATCAACTCATCATCATTTATTATGGTTGTTAAAAACATGAATTCATCGTAATACTCATCGTCCGAATCAAGCATCTTGAAATTGCCGTATTTGAGTTCGCATTCCATGTTCCGTGTTGGATTGACGATGGCTCGGCATGAAGCAGACGACAATTTTTCAAGTTAAAGCAAATTATTCATATGCATTTTCAAATTATTTATTGAAAACAAACAAAAATATATTGGATGATTTTATTACATATAAGAATTCAACATTAAAATTGGAATTTCACGTTCAAGCGTAAAGATGATAGACCCTTATAGCGTGACGGCCATGTTTGTTTACATTGGTGATCTTGTATTACTACGCTTAATGTTTTGGTGATGAGGCAATGGCAGTTATTGTCTCATAAACGCCACACGTATTAACATTAGTCCAATGGAGAAAAGCAATAGCTAATGTAAATATACGTACTTATTCCTCTTGTTGGTGCAATAGTTGCTAAACCTATAAATTAATCAAATAAATAAGTCTTCAAAATGTAATTGATTAAGCTCAAGAATAAATTGGGTTATAAAATTTATACAATTTTATCGTTTAATATTATTTTTTTTACGGAACTTTAATGTAAGTTCACCCTGCAGTGTTGGAGAACTAGATAGTCATTAAATAATATTTACCGTTTATAACACAATTATATTCTACTGTACTATAGGCACTAACTTCACTTCCATTACATACAGTATGAGTGGCATTATATCTACGAAATCCTCGAACTTCACATGTTTCTACTCCATTACAATTTCTTAATACTTGTTGATGTTCATCAAATAAAAATGGTATAAAACAATCACCAGGTTCTTCATTACAACATGTTGTATTGCTACACTGAGATATACCATTATTATTACATCCTGGTCTATATCCACATGTTGTATTTATTATGTGTATAACTAGAGGACTGGTACAAGATAGTTTGTGTTCTGTACATGATAGACTAGGTGTACCATAACATACTGTACTGGTATTGGTACAACCTGAAGCAATTTATTACTTTACCAATGATACAATGGAAATATAATCTGTTACAATATCTTAAATTTTAGTTGGCAAAGAAATAATAACATTCAATAGTTCATAAGTTTAAATGAAACTTGACATATTATTATTACATTTACTTATTGTTTTATCTGTATTATATAAAAAGGTGTTAATAGCTGATCCTTTTATGGAATGTCAGGTAAATACGGGGTTCTTTGTTTAAAATTGCTAAACAGAGCAAGAATAGAACATTAATTTTAAGAGTTAATAAGAATCAACAGATTATAATAATAATAATAATAAGTCTATTTATAGAGCTCCTTTCCATTCTGTAGAAGAATGCTCCAAGCGCGTGTGTGCTCTTTAAAAAGATTGTCTATTCATAGCGATTAAACAACCATGTCTTTACTCGGGATTTGAAGGTGGCAAGAGATGGAGATAGTTTAATTGTATCAGGTAACTTGTTCCATATAGAAGCTGCTGTAAAGCTAAAGGACCTTGCTCCAACAGTCTTAAGGTTAACCACTGGTATATCTAGAAGATGTTTTGTTGAAGAGCGTAAGGAACGAGTTGGTGTATACATTGATAGTAGATTCTGTAGGTATGCTGGGGATGATTTATGGATGGTTTGGTAGGTCAGAGACAAGAGTTTGAAATCAATTCTTTCGTTTACTCGCAACCAATGTAGAGAGTTAAGAACTGGAGATATGTGGCATCGTTGGGGTACTTGAAGAATAATCCGTGCAGCACGATTTTGTATTTTGTGAAGTTTATATAATTGTTCAGTTGGAAGTCCCGACTATTACAATAGATATCGTCATTAATAATAATAAATTTTAACCAACTAGAAACTGGAAAACATATCAGGATGAAAAATAACACAAAATAACAGTTGAGTATCTTGATAATATCAACCATGTTGTAACTCATCTTATTTTAATATTATTTTATACCTCCAGGATCGCCATTTTACATTGTCTATCTAAAACAGAATAATTACATCTTCAATGTTTTATAACATGTTTTATTACATACATGTGTAATCCTACTATACCGATACAAGGGAAATCGGGCCCATGTAATAATTGAATCCATATTACACATACGTTGAATACGGTCGAACTACTTTTTCTGCGGACTCGAATAATTGAGCTGCCATTTTTGTTTTCAAAAGCCATGTCGCTTAGCGATTTTCCAGCTGCAGTGTCAACTTAAAATAAATCAAATGACAACAATTTACCATTAAACCATATTTTGAAGCCGGTCCAACCACCCGTGGGATAAAATTTTCCCAACTGAAAATGTCTTTAATCCCTTTTTGACAACAATGCAACCAAATCAAGTCACATGTACAAGTTGAGCCGAGTAGAGGCCTTTTTATTTAAGCAAATCGTATCAACACCGATCAAAGCGTACATTTATTTACGCGAAGCGCCAACAACGATTTGCCTACAATGCACACTTATTTTAGCGATTTGTCAAAGCGCATACCCAAATCGACCAACTCGTCTCTCACAGCACTTTGGTACGATTCGATTAGCTTTTAAGATTGCAGTCGCGAGTAGTAACAAGAAAGAATATTTCGAGAAATCGTTCAAATATGATGTGAATGATTGCCTGCTAATTCCGAAGCGTGATTTAAAGTCATAGGTCGAATATCTGCGAACAGTGAATAAAATAATTTCGCACCCATTGATAACAGAAATAATTTTTATTTTTATTTATTTTTTTTTTTTTTTTCTATGCGAGCATCAAATTCCGGTTGGTCACACTCATTCAAGCGTTGTTTATGGTGAACTGGGAAGTATCCCCCTTGCAAGTTCACGACTTGTAAATATTATAAAATACTGGATAAATATCATTAGCGATAAATCTTCATTACAATTCCAAGTTTACCAACTTTTGGGTTTTTTGATGTAATTAACAACATTAATTGTAAAAGTGGTAATTGGGCTTTTGAAGTTAAGTGCCTACTCCAGTCTTTGGGCTTCCAAGACTTATGGGATAACCAAGCCTGTATAATTCCAAACTTTCCTCGAATCAAACAACGTATTAGAGATCAGTATTTACAAAGTTGGAAAGAAAGTTGTTGTAACTCGCCCAAACTTTATAATTATAACCTATTTAAAGAGTACCATTGCTTAGAAAGTTATTTAGAAAATGTATATCCAATAAAATATCGAGTCTCAATGACCCAACTGAGATGCGTTTCTAAAGTTTGTCAATAGAGACTGGGCGATATGAAAATATCCCTCGTATTTCTAGAACCTGCAATGTTTGTCAAAGTGGTTACATAGAGGATGAATTTCACTTCCTCTTGGTCTGCCCAATGTATGATCATATCCGTTCTAACTTACTCCCAAATTATTATTGTCATTATCCAACCCAATTAAAATTTGTTCAGCTGATGTCCTGTCAGGATAAACATACCCAGATTAATATTGCAAAGTATATTTATTTAGCATTCTCGTTCCGAAATAACATGTAATTGCCGATCTTCTATTTTCTATCCTTGTATGTTCTTGTATGATGTTTGTATTTTGATTGCTTTTTGGCTATAAGTCCCAGGACTTAAAGCCCTTATGAAATAAAATATTATTATTATTATTATTAAAGATTGCTACATCGATTCATGGTGTTTATTTAAGGCGAGTTGATTTGTACTACGTGATGATACTCGGCCGTGTAAAGCGAATGATACGATTTGCTTAAATAAAAAGGCCTTAGGTTACAAGGAACTCCCTATGACGTCATCTTATGTTTTTAATATAACATTCCAGGGGAATCCAACAGCGAAGTGGGCCGTACACATAGGAGTTATTAATAGAATACGTCAAATTAGGTCAAATTTAGAAAAACATTTTCACTCCAATTAAAACAGTTACCGCAATAGTATGTAATAAAAGTAGAACCGCACACGTGTCTATAGGTTTTCAATATTGCACTCGGGGATTGCTACGCACACTCTTGATATCACTACGTCAAGCCCCTAAAACAATATTGGAAACCTATAGACACGTGTGTGGTTCTACCATTATATTATTGTTGTATTGATATAACAGTTTAATATCTAAAATATATTTATATAAAAATGATAGATATTTGACAAAACTTACCTTTTGTAATTGATGTTAGTGTATGTGTGAACTTGTAGTTAAAAGTAAATATTGAATAAAAGAGTATATAGTACACTGTATTGAAATATTATGTCATGTGACTGGTGGTTTTATTTTTAGAATTTTATTTTAAGTAGTAAGAATAGGGAAGTTAAATGAAGGATAGACAAAGGTAAGAATTCTATCAATACGTTTATATCATTTAATTTGAACGACTTTCTTAAGGATAAAGTTTGATAAATAATCATTACTAGACTAATTTTTTGTTCGGAAAGTGACTAGACAAAAGAAAATCAATCGAACAGAACTTTTACTTCAGCCTCAGCGTGGGTTTTTATTTTAACTATACTGCGTTAGTATTTTCTTGTCAGTTTAGCTTATATCAGTGAAATAAATCTAGCTATTGACTCTATATTTTCTTTTCATACAATTACTATGATAGGTATAATATAATACTTCCTTAACCGCCATTGTACCTTAAGTTAATGATATATATTATCACATTATATGCACATCACTGATTGTAGTTTAATAGAGATATTTTATACTCACAATTTAACGTGTTTTTGTTTCCCCTGTAAGGATTCGGATTGAAATATATTGTAAGTAGTGATATTAAAAATTAATGTCTACTTTATCATTAATATGAATAATAACATATTATTTGATATTTCAAAAAGTGTACAATATGGTCTAAGCTTAATGTGTTTCAATTTCGACAGGCCCTTATGTAAATGAACAAAAATTATGTTACAAGTTAGATGTATTATCACGCACATACCGAAAATCTTTATATGTGTGAGTTGACCATTGTATTCGCGGTGCCAACTGGGATGCATATGGCTGGGGAAATAGGGAGGAGGTGCATTCCAATTATACCTCCACCCTATTTCAAATTTATTTATACGGTTTTTACACCTTTTAATCCAAGTATATTATTTCAGAGTGCACCAATTTTAACAATTTATTTAAAATTCGCTCCCCGGAGTTGCCTCATCTTATATTTAGCCTCGCCAGTCAGCTCCCTAATGAATCAGCCTTTTTAAATCTATTTTTTTTTGTATTTGTACCCCAAGTTCAAATGTCAGAAACAGAATATTCTTGTGCTTCTTATCCTACATTTGTTTCTACATGATTGTTTATATAATGTATACACGAACATATTTTAAGAAAAAAATAAACATAAACAAATTATATTTTTCTTTTAAAGAATGCAAAATGAAGAATCTGAATGTAATTAGTGTAGGCTATGATTGTAATTATACATTTAATTGGAAAAGTTATGCTTTATATTTCAGGTCATGTGGTAGTTTAGCAACTTATATAATGAGTTCCAATGCATGATGCGTTAGGTTTAGCTTGTTGACGCATAATATGTTAAACAAGCAACTTCGTTTAGTTTTTACCAAAGGATTGATTGTTATCATCATTATTTTCTTGATCAAAGTTACCTTAATCGGTGAGTTATAAAACAATATGTAAAGGTTAAACCTAAATTGTTCTCCAATAGTATGAGTAGACACCAATTGTTTAATAAGCACTCCAATAGTCACTATAGTAAAATAAGGGCTCCAATAGTAAAACACAACACTTAACAAACAGCAATATTTTTTGTATTCATACAGTGAACGTGATTTTCGCACCGATGCGCCGCACTGTCAGTTTCACAGGTTCCTTTTTCTCCATCATGGTTAGTTTTTTCTCCCTGAAAAACATTCCAACTTTAAAAAGCTCGGTACTTGTTCTCTTGTACCTGAAACAAAATTTATTCTCAATTAATGATAACAGTAATATGTTACAAAGTTGCTAAAATAAAGAACTGGATACAGATTATTAGTGAACAGAAACATTTGAACATTAATACAGATAACACATACGAATACAGGTTTAAGACACAGGAACATCAAAACAGGTAAAACAAAGGAACATCATTACATTTAGAACACAGGAACATCAATCTAACTTTAACACCAGACTATCTAGGCTATCATCTCTTTGGGCCTGAAGAACCAGTGGCCTTCATCTGTCCTTCTTAAGACAAAGCAATTAGAAACGAAACTACAACTTGTAACATATATCATGCTAATTCTAATTGCATAGGCCAACTATGCAACAAATATACATAATAACCGCTTTTTCACAAGGCAAAATTTTGATAGTTTTTCATTCTGGCATTGTGTGAATTCTTCAAGTGCTGTAATACCAACAAGGACACACCTCGGGGCATTGATTTAATATGGATCGCTGTACCAATTCGACCATTCATATTTTTTAAATTAACGTATGATGTTGGTCATAAAGTACACAAAAGTTAGTTACTTACACAATACAGGTTGATCCCTGGCCAACACGCAAACAAAATATTTACCACCTAATCGCAGTTGGTCTATGTCCCGTACTTTCGGCTATTAACTGTTCCATCTATTCCAGAATCATACAGTCTAGTGGCAGCGGTAGCTCTTAATGAATGGTTCGTAAAGAAGCCATTAAAACCAGCATTTGTACACAATCTCATTACAACGCCAGTGATTGGCGTCCTACTGGCACGAAACAGTACCGAGCGTCTCGTTAAGGATAATTTAAGGGTCTAATGTAATAGGAGTTGCGGGTTTTAGTTCTGAATAAAACAATTGAATCATAAAAATAAATAGTTTATGTTGTATTTCTTTCTCGAAACTCGTAGAATAGAGACACAAAGATCAAAAAGTACCTGTAGATTTATTTAATCTAAGAGTGAATGCACAAGGAAACAACAATAATTAAGCACAAGGTATAATACACAAATCATACATACAGTAGTAAGCACTTTAATTGAATCCCCCGAGGCCTTGGCTACTAGCCTATTTATATAAAACTTATACTTCTAGAACAATCAAGAAGCCACTTTAACAATCCAGAAGTGATACATTGTTGCACACTGTTTTCACAGGTCATATTGCATCATAATATTAGTTGAGAAACCTTCAGTAACTTCTGGAAAGATAATCTCTAAAGTTCTAGAATAATCTGGGTCAATACCATAACACCTCCCCACCAAAACTGATGTTATAAACGTCAGCAACAAATCTTCACTTTTGGTTTGCGCTTTCGCTGGGATCGTCTTGGGTTATCGGGTCCATACTCCGAAATTGGTTTCTTCGACTTAGGTTGATATGGTTGAGTTTCACCTTGAGGCATGCATTGTACTTCCGCTGAAGTTTCTGTCACAAACTCAGAATGAGTGTCTGGTTCCTCTCCAGGTTCGTTGTCCTCCTCAGTTGCGTATCGGGGTTGCAGCTGTTCCCAGTGTCTTCTCCAAACTGGACCATGAGGTACGACCTTAACATTGAAACAGCGGGTACCAAGAGCTTTCTTTATAATACCAGGAACCCATCGAGGATGTTTGTCACGGTGAGGTCCAAAATACAGCGCATATACAGGGTCTCCAGCTTTATACTGTTTTCTCACCTTGGATACTCCCGTGGACTCTTAGCATTTCTCAGATTTTAATGCCTCCTTAGTCTGTTTGCCCTGAGCTATGCGTGCAGGCGAGGGCAGTAGGGTATCTATTTGTCTGGACATCAAGAGTTCACTCGGGGACAAGCCAGTTGATGTTGGTGTTCTCCGGTACTGCATCAGAAACTCTTGAAGTGCTCTTTTTGGTGGTTGAGATGACTTTCTCATTGCTTGCTTGAATGTTTGTACCAAGCGTTCAGCTGCTCCGTTTGTAGCTGGATGATAAGGTGCTCCGGACAAGTGCGTAATACCCCGTTCTTTGCACCAACTCTGAAATTCTTCTGAAGTAAAGGTAGTCGCATTATCAGTCACCAGCGTATGTGGATATCCAAAAAGAGCGAAATCTTCTTCTAGCAAATCTAGGGTTGCTCTAGATGATGTAGATGTAGTAGGATGAATGCAAGGATACTTTGAATAGGCATCTGTAATCACCAACCAATCTTTACCCATGAAGTTAATAGCATGATCCAAGTGTAATCTACTCCAAGGCTTTTCTGGAAGCATCCACGGGTGTATCGGAGGCTTTGGTGGTTTATTTTGGTGCTGGCCACATGAATCACAACGGCGACTTGTCATTTCAATAGCAGTATCGATGCCAGGCCAGTAGACTGCAGTTCTTGCTAACTGTTTCATCCGTTCCATGCCAAAGTGTCCTAAATGTAGTAGTTCAAGGATCTTTGGTTGCAAGCTTTCTGGAATTACAATTCTTGCACCGTGTAGAAGGCATCCATGACAGACGTTAGCTGATAGCTTTCTGAATTTTTCAATGTTCTCATTTTTCTCAGTGTGCTTCGGTGGCCATCCTTCACGTACATAACGCATCACTGTAGCTATTACTGGATCCTTCCTGGACTCTTGTCGGAGGATGTTGGATTCCACAGGTTCGACTTGGAGGCTGAGAACTTTGATAGCGCAAACCATATCCATATCTTCACCACCTTCCTCCCTGTCGAAATCAGAATCACCTCCACTTGGCAAGCGACTAAGTGCATCTGCATTTCCATGATCGGATGTTTTCCGATATTCGATTTTGTAGTCGAATTGGTTTAACCATAGGGCCCATCGAGCTAGTCTGTTAGCTGCAAGGAGTGGTGTTCCCTTCTTTGGTCCAAATAGAGCTGCCAATGGCTTGTGATCTGTTACCAGTATAAATTTTCTTCCATAAAGAAATTGATAGCATTTCCTTAAGCCGAATATGATAGCCAGGGCTTCTTTGTGAATTTGGCTGTAGTTCCGCTCTGCAGATGTAAGAGTCTTCGACATATTGGCGATTGGGCGCTCGCTTCCGTCTGGATAGCGATGAAACAAAACTGCTCCAATTCCAACATTAGATGCATCACAAGCTAGTCCAACAGGTTTGTTAGGATCGAAGTGAACAAGGACTTGATCAGAAGCATGTATAGTTTTCAATTGTTGAAAGGCTGTTTGTTCTTCTTCTTTCCATTGCCATGTTGTAGTTTTCTTGGTTAGCTTGTAAAGTGGCTCTGCTATGGTAGACAGGTTGGGTATGAACCTTCCATAAAACTGTACTGAGCCCAAGAATGATTTCAAAGTTGACACATCTGTAGGAGGTGGCATATTAATTACTGCCTCGACCTTTGATCCTTTTGAGATTCCCTCTCCTGATAAGGTGTCCAAGATATTCTATAGATGGTTGAGCAAATTTGCATTTGTCACGACGACATCTGAGACCATTGTCATTTAGACATTTTAGTAGACCCTTCAGATTACTTAGATGGTCTTTGGCGTTATGTCCGCTGACAAGCATATCATCTTGGAAAACTGAGACTCCAGGTAGATCTTTGGTGATTTCTTGAAAATAACCAGGTGCTGACTTGATTCCAAATGGTAGTCGCTGTTGAAGTAGTACTCCACGATGAGTGCTTAGGGCTAGCCTTTTTTGGCTCTCAGGAGTCAACATGATTTGGTTGTAGGCATCAGCAAGGTCAATCTTGGTATATCCAAATCCACCTCCTAGTTTCTGCATTAATTCCTCTGGGAGTGGCATTGGATGACGATGATCTTCTAACTGATCATTAACACCAACAGAGTAGTCACCACAAATTCGAAGCTTAGGTTTTGAAGTACCTGTAGAACTTGTTTTCCTTATTGGTACCACTGGTGTTCCATAACTGTTAAACTGGACTGGCTTCCAGACTCCTTTGGCGATACCTTCCTCGTAACCTTTCGCTAGGTCATCTCGAAGAGCAAAAGGAACCGGTCGTGCCTTGTGAAAAACCGGTTTCGCATCAGATTTGAAATTTACATCTAGTTCAAAATCCTTTAGGCATCCCAATTCATCTTTAAATAGATCTGGAAATTCGTCACAGAAGGGCAGCATAAGTCTGGTCCAAGGTTGCTGAATGTTGAACTTTTACACTCGCACTCTTATCTTGGTTGTTTATGCTTTTAATTCCCAGAGCATTGTCCACTGAAATTCCTAGTGCCTGGATAGCATTCCGTCCCAGTAAGTTTAGATCGGGGATCTTTGTAACAATGTAAGAAACTGAGCTTTCATTTCCAGTTTTTGGATCTACTGTTTGGGCGTTGAAGGTTCCCAACACTGGCATGTTGTGTTGACTGGCAGATTCATATTTATGTGTGACCTCTGCTAGTTTAGGTTTTCCAAGTTGTTTCCAGATCGGCAACGAGACAAAATTTCCCGAAGTTGCTGTGTCTAGTTCCATGGTAAACTCATGGTCTTTAATTGTGATTGGTATATCCAACTTGGGTATATCATCTGAAACTTCACCCAGAATCGCTTTAATTAGCTCAGATTTCCTTATTTTCTTCACTGAAGCTTCTGTGTGCTTCGATTGCTGTTGTTTCTTCTTGCAAACAGCTTCAAGGTGTCCTTTCTTCTCACAAAAGTGACATTTAGAGTCTTTGTAAGGACAGTCTGGGGCTGTATGACCTTTTCCACATCGATAGCATTTGACCTCCTGGTGTTTAGGTTGTTGATGGCCTTTATGTTGATTCATTTTGTTGTTCTGCTTAACTTTGTTCACTGGTTTTGGTTTGGAAGCATGTACTGTTTCCTTGGCAACCTTTGCTGCATCTTCGGTCTCGACAGCGACTTGGACTGCCTTAGCAAAATCTAGTTGATCGTCGCGTATTTTGAAGAGTGCTTTAAGAACCGCTTCATTGTTAACAGAACATATGAATCGTTGTCGTAGTGCTTCGTCCTGGGGATTCGTTATAGATGGGAAATCACATGTAGCTGCGTCTTGACGTATACGAGCTGCCAATTCTTGAATTGTTTCCCCTGGTTTCCGTTGCATATCACTCCAGAATTTGAATCGTTCACGCACAATGAAACGTTTTGGATCAAACTGTTCTTTCATAAAGTTCTCAAGTTCATCCATTTTCAATGTGTGAATGTCTCTAGGTGGGTTCATTTGAGTAGCCAAGGTAGACAGTTGTTTGTAGACTGTCGTCGTTTAGTATGTCAAAAACACTTGTGCAGTTCGGATTTCGGGTACTGCTTTAGCTGCCAGAAAAGTGCAGAATCGTGAATAATAATCGGGCCAAAGTTCAGTTGTTGGATCAAAACAAATGGTGGCACAGATGTTGTAAGAGTTGTTAAAGAGGAAATTGGCTCATCGTCCTATCGGCGACGCCAAATTTCTGTTGTATTTCTTTCTCGAAACTCGTAGAATAGAGACACACAGATCAAAAAGTAACTGTAGATTTATTTAATCCAATAGTGAATGCACAAGGAAACAACAATATATTAAGCACAAGGTATAATACACAAATCATAGTACAGTAGTAAGCACTTTAATTGAATCCCCCCCGAGGCCTTGGCTACTAGCCTATTTATATAAAACTTATACTTCTAGAACAATCAAGAAGCCACTTTAACAATCCAGAAGTGATACATTGTTGCACACTGTTTTCACAGGTCATATTGCATCATAATATTAGTTAAGAAACCTTTAGTAACTTCTGGAAAGATAATCTCTAAAATCTGGGTCAATACCATAACAGTTTACATATTACACAATTAAAGTTTGACTAGAATGTAGATCATCTTCAAACAAACAACCCTTTTTTGACACACAGCTATTATACTCGAAACCAAAAAATATATCCCGTGCAACATCTCTCTATTTTTTTAAAACATTTTTACGATTTAGAATTTACACTTTAAAACTCAGCAATTTATTATCATATTAACACACCTTAAAGACATATACCCTTCATACAAATCTGTAGTACAAGGAGGTATAAATGGTAACAAAAATCAGTTACCGCAAATCACACCTACCGCATTAAATGTACTAAACCCCCCTTCACAAGATATGGAAGTTAGTTTCCATTCCTCAAACTCACTGAATCATTCATTTAGTCAAAGCACTTTAATATCTCCATTAAGAGAACATTTATCAGATTCACCTCTTCAAAAACGTCATGATATTGAGTCAACGCCTGTTCAACGTAATGATATTACCAGGTACTTTAGTTCCGTAGCAAAGTAGACGTCTATTACAAAAAATTGTAAGTTTGATCTGAATAATCTCTTGTCTTTAAAGACAAATTTGTGTATTTCAAAATCCAACTTGTTTATTCCATACGTAAAAAAATAATTATACTATGTAGCTATATGAATAATTCAATAATTTATATTTCCATTATATTATTACTGTATTAAAGTGGTAGTGATCGTCGACTTTATCGTAACAAGCTCTGTCTAAAGTCGAAGTGCTCAGTAAATATTGACTCAGCGTCATCTTTTTCCCCTACTGTGCAATTCCTTTGGTCTTGTTTAAAGTTTGTTCTCATTTATGTCGACAGGCTTTCTTCATTTGAAAATTAATACTCGACCAATCCTTTACCTGAGGTATTCTGTTCATGAGAACTGTGACTGTGACATAAATTACTAGATATTATAATATGCTTCTAATTAAGTCTGAGAATCGACAATTATTTCCACTTTAAGAGTCCAGTCCACTCAAATGGATATACCACTGATTGACTGTAAATATGTTTTCTTTGTTACAATGTTTTATATTTTTCTTTGAAAGATTAATTTCAAATTGTATATATCTTCCACCTTTCATGTACACAAGTTCATGTCGGTACTTATGTGATCTATCTCAAATAGTCTTACATAGGTATATATTATATAACATAATTAAGGCGTTTCTGATCAATCTTTTATTAGCTTTAATAAGGTCTCGTTTGATGTTTGATATTGAGCTAAATCCCGGTCCCAACTTCGAAAAATTTTCTATTTGTCATTTAAATATCCGTAGCTTAAGACGTAAAAACAACTATATTAAGGATAATTTAAGCGATTTCCACATAATTTGTCTTACTGAATCTCATCTGAGTGAAACAATTGATAACTGTGAATTAGTATTAAATGAAAATTACCATCTTTATAGGAAAGATCGAAACTGTTACGGTGGTGTTATCGTTATTTATGTACGCAATGATATTATAACTAATCGCCTTAAAGAACTAGAATTTAATGCTGATATTTTATGGTTAAAAATCAGACTTACGTCATACACCTTAAATCTGTGCACAACTTATAGATCTAATGAATCACCTGCTAATTATTGGCAACAATTAAATAACTCCATAGAATCTGCACTTGATCTCTCCAATAATCTCATCATTGTTGGGGACCTCAACTCAGATTTCCTTATCCCAAATGCTGACATTCACGATAAATGCTTTAGTAATAACCTTGTTAATATTATCAAAAATCCAACAAGAATAACTGATACATCTAGCACCCTATTAGACCCAATATTAATATCAGATAACATAAAATTATTTTGTATCTGATACTTTCCCCATCCCTCCAGATATATCTGATCATTATACAACAGCTGCATACTTCGATGTAAATATCTACAAAACACCCCCATCATACTCGAGAGATATATCTGTATAAAAGAGTCAATTTTCTACTTTTAAAATGAAAATATCAAAATTATAGATTGGGAACAGTTTTTTGATGATAATAAATCAGTAGACTTTAATACTAACAAATTTGAAGCTAAGATAACCGAATTGATTGGCACATACATACCATCTAAAATTATAACTATACGAAATAATGATAAACCATGGTTTAACCGCGACATTAAGTAACAAACAAAATAAGAGATCGATTACGTCATATAAGTTTCAAAAATCCCATAATCCACAACATTTTACGGCCTTTAAAAAGGCGAGAAATAAGGTTAACAATATGAAGCACTACGCCAAACAAGAATATTATAATAATATTAATCATAAGATTGACACTATTCAGGATATCTCTCAAAGACAATATTGGAATATTTTAAAAGATTTCATTAAACCAAAAAAAAAAAACAAGCATTTCATACCTAGAATCTCGACCTGGTGATTATGTGACTGAATCAGAAGATAAGGCTCAGCTGTTAAACTTTTTTTTTTGCATCGATTTCGAGTATTAATGATATGACTACTCCCCCGGAATTTTTTCCACTATGTAATAATGTGTGTAGCGATGTCAGTATTTAGCTCACCTCTATCAAATCAATAATAAGAAAATTAAACGTCTCTAAAGCCAATGGTCCAGGTAAAGTTAATAATAGAATTTTAATGGCATCTTGTGATTCAATCAGTATTCCGTTATTCCATCTGTCTAGCTTAATACTAAAACAAGGTGTTTTTCCTAGTCATTGGAAATGTTCCTACGTAGTGCCATTACACAAGAAAGGGCCAAAATACGACGTTACCAATTATAGACCAGTTTCCTTACTTAATAGTTTTTTCTAAGATATTCGAAAGGCTCGTATACCAACATATTTTAAAAATTTTTTCCTAGAAAATAAACTTATATATCAGTACCAACCCTGGTTTTTTACCAGGATATTCTACACAATAACTAATAGAAATACTAAATTTAATATATAACGCACTAGAAAGGAAAGAACATACAGCAGTAATATTTTTCGATATTTCCCTCTTTTCCAAATGCAGGTGTTCCTCAAGGTTCAGTACTTGGACCGTTATTGTTCATAATATACAAAAATTTGATGTACACGAAAAACTTCTTAGTTCAACAAGATTATTTGCTGACGATACTACTTTAATATCTTCATCTCAATCATTAAGTGAAATAGAATTAAATGTTAATAGTGATTTGGATTACATACATGAATGGTCATCTAGATGGCTTGTAACATTTAATCCTTCTAAAACAGATTTAATGGTTTTCAGCAACCAACCAGTTTCATTTCCCCTCCAAAATACATTTTAATAATACATACCTATTGAAGTCCGAAACCCACAAACATCTTGGAATATATTTTCAATCTAATCTAAAATGGGATCATCATATTAACCATCTAATCAAACAAGTAGGATTCAAATTAAGCCAAATTAGACAAGTAAAATATATCCTATCACAATCATCATTAAACAAATTATATACATGTTTCATTCGCCCCACTTTCGAATATGCCTGTGAACTCTGGGATGACTGCACGAAGCTAAATTCCCGTAAGCTAGAGCTTATCCAGTTGAAAGCTTCACGAATAGTCACTGGTGCAACAATATACACCCCAAAACATTGTTTATATACTGAAACTTCCTGGTTACCATTATCTTTTCGCAGAAGAAACAGACGTTTATGCCTCCTCCATAAAATAATTCATAGAAATACACCAGACTTTCTACATAATCTAATACCACAATCTAATCCTAATCCGTATTCACTTCGCAATCAAAGTAATATACCCATTCCCGTGTCACTTGACATCTTACAAAAACTCATTTTTCCCTAAAACCATTAACGATTTTAACAGATTAACAACAACACAAAAAAATCTTATCCCTAATGCTTTCAAAAAGTCCATTTCCATAAAAACATTTATGCCAAAATATAGAGACATTGGAATACGAAAATTATCAATAATACACACTCAATTAAGATATTCATCAAGTTCTCTGAAAAGCGATCTTTTTAAATGTAATCTTGTAGAAAACCCAATATGTGATTGTAAGAGTTCAGTTGAAACTGTATACCACTACTTTCTTCAATGTCCATTATATATTAGACAACGTCGCCAATTATTGCTAGAACTAGGGGATCTTGCATATATTCCATTTGATCAGTTAATACACTTGTTATTAAACGGAAGTACGTCTATGTCCCATGACGTAAATATTTCTATTTTTAGGTCTGTGCATAAATTTATATCTGCTTCGAAAAGTTTTAGCGCCTAAACAAAATTGTTTGGAGGGGGTGGGGCGGAGTTCTAATTCATTTTATATTATATCCCTTTATTTAATCACACTATATCTAAAAACATTATGTTTTATAGATAATATGTATCATATACATTATTTTTTTTTTTTTTACTTGTGACAAAAATATTTGATTAGATATTTCACCAACACGATATTCCAAGATGTTACAACATGTTACTATGTTATTTACCTTGTCTAAATCCCCATTGTTACGCAATTATGTAAATATTGTATATATTATGTATTTATGTTCTCCTCTTATAGCATTCAAATATTTTCCATTAGAATAGATTTGGAAAAGGTTCATAATTTTTGTAAATTGTCCTAATCCCTTTGTAATGTTTTACAATAAAATATGTTTAAACTAGTCGTCTGAATTCGACATTATATAATGTTGTCGGTCAATTAAAATTCGAGCTTTTATATCACGCCAATAGTTAAGTATGTTCACGATGCACGTGAGATAGCTATCTAGGACGCCAATAGTATCATACGTGAACTATACACGTGCAGCTATATAGGGCCCCAAAAGTCGAATTTAGGTTTAAGTAGGATAAACTCCTCGCCAATAGTTTTGACCTATTTGTAGTCGTCGGTCTAACAGCCTACGACTTAATATAGGTCAAAACTTTTGGCGCGTTTTCGGAGTTTATACATAAATAGTGTAATTGAAACACACAACAAGCATACAACTGTTACTATACTATACTGAATTAAAGGAAAGTGTGACCCAGGTGACTCATACAGTTCATGATTGCGATTGAAATTTGACGTGATATCGTTTTAGGTTGTACTAACAAAAGTACAGTATGTTATGGATCACCAGGTCCATCGTGTACAACACACAGACTATCTTGTACCCGTCCTCTAGTTATACAGATAATAAATACATTATATGGATATAGACCAGGTTGTAATGATAATGGACTGTCTGCCTGTAATACTGCCAAAATAACATGTTGTAATGAAGTACCTGGAGATTGTTTTATACCATTTACATCTAAAGAAAATCAACAAGTATTAAGAAATTGTAGTGGACTAGAAAAGTGTACTGTATCTGGATTTCTTGAAGTTTCTGGTAGAGAATGTGGTGGAACTATTAGTGCTTACAGTAAAATACAATATTATTGTGTTACTAAAGGTAATATTACATTTAAGTACATATTTTTTTGATTGTAAAACAATATTTATTTCATTATAGAAGTGTTTCAAAATACAATATATATAAATAAGCGATAAGCTTAATGCTTATTTGAATCCGCCTCGATAAACAAAATACATGTACAAATATAATCCATAATGTACAAAGTAAATATGTGTAGATCAAATAAGTGAGCCATAAGAGATAGAGAGAGAAATAATATATAGAAAAAGATAAGTGGGTGGTACCGTGGGTCATCTAAAAGACATGAGCAATTGCGAAATGCGTTAAATAATCAAATGATCAAGGAGACGTATCGTGTGCCGTTTTTTGAGGTGTGAAATTAGTGTTTGCGGTAAGTAACAAACTACTATTTGAATAGTGACGAACTAGTAAAGGTAGGTAACAAGTAGTGGTTAGTAAAGAAACTGATTGACCGTTAGTGGGTTAGACAGGTTGGTGCTAAATACAGGTAAAGTTAATTGAAAATCGCAAGGCAGGAAAAATTTGATTGACCGTTAAAAAGCAGGGTCACGATGAAAAGAGGTTGGTATCAAAACCATTATTTGTATGTTGTCAAATTAGAACAGATAAGTTAAAAACAAGTAGTGGTGAGTAACAAACTAGTATTTGTATGTTGTCGAACTAGTAAAGGTGGGTATCAAACTAAATTTTTTTATGAAGATGAGCTAGTACAAAACACTATTTGTATGTTGTCGAACTAGAACAGGTAATTTTCAATCATGTAGGGGTAAGTAACAAACTAGTATTTGAATGGAGATGAGCTATTAGTCGTAAGTACCAAACAGTATTAGTGTGTTGTCGAACTAGAACAGGTAGGTTTCAAACTAGTAGAGGTAGGTAACAAGCTGGTATTTGAATGATGACGAACTAGAATATGTAAGTAACAAACTAGTACATGTATATGTATGAGAATGTTGTCGAACATCGGTGGAAGGTATAGAACTTATATCAGCATGATGACAGGCTAGTATAGGTAAGTATACAGGAAGTATAATATCAGAATAGTAATGATAGGTATCAGACAGTAGTTGGAATTTCAAGATGGGACCAGGATTGGTAATTTACAAAATACTTTGGTAAAGTATTAGAGACCTATGATAAAATCTTGAAGCGTTTAGATTTAATAATGAATTCTTTGTACTGCTTTAAATATTATATTTCGGGGAAGGGAGGGTTTGAATCTCCCAAATGTACAGGCCTAGGGTGGAACAAATATCTTATTGAGAAATTGGGATCTGGATCTGTTGGATGATTTTCTTCTCTTCTGATCTGAAATTAGAAAAAATAAAATAACTCGCCCGATGGGCGAGTAGTATAGTACCTGTTAAGTACAGATTTTTTTTTAGTTTGCTATGAACAAGGTTGTCATTTAAGTTCTGATTTTTTGAATATGCCACTATCATTTTCTGTTTATAGACATGAGGAAATTTCTCTTGAAGACTCTTATAATGGGTTTGAACTATCTTACTTGCTTTATTACTGGTTGTATTAAATGGAACTACAAAGGGTGCTATGCCTACACTGTGGTGAATATTAAGTCCTATGGGTCTTGCTGTATTCAATGTCTCAATCCAAGGGCTTCTCTAGATTGACGGAATTTGGTAGTTTCATCTTCGGGCAAGTCGATTTCTATGCGCTCAATTGGGGTTAGGGTGAGATCGTCAAGTGAATGGTCGTCAAGATTGAAATGGTTAGAAACAGGCTTGTCTTTTTTTTAATTTAATATCTGATCTGTGAGCATTAAAACGAGTGCGTAATTTGTTCTTTGTTTCCCCGATATATTGTTTGGGACATTTTTTACATGAAATTAAGTATATTACATTCGAGTTTTCACATGTTAGGTGCTCTTGGATCGGGTATCTTTTATTCGTAGAGTTACTTTGAAAATAATGCGTTTCTGATATAAAGGGACATGTTTTGCATCTGGTTGACATACATGGGGCACTCCTTAAACCTGGAGGCCCTTCGGCATAAAGTCTATTTTTAGCTGCTAACTGTGCTAATGTGGAATTTTTTATGTTTCGTAAAAATCGTTTAGAGTATCCACGCTCTTTCAGTTTTGAGAAAACAATCGTACAGGCTTGGTTGAAATCAGAAGGCCTTGTGCAAATTCGGTGAAATCGTAAAACTTGTGACTTAATAATTCCAGAAAATGTATGTTTTGGATGAAATGAGCTCTTATGCAAAAGTTGATGAGTGTCGGTTTCTTTGAAATATACTTTAATATCTAATTTATTAGTCTCCGCTATGGAATCACCTTTAAAAACAGTAGTATCGAGAAAATCTATGCTTTTGTGACTGACACTGGCTGTTAGTTTGATGGACGGGTGGTGGTTGTTGAGGATTTCAAAAAATTGCCAAAATTGTTCTATGGAGTAAGTCCAAACCATGAAAATGTCATCTAAGAAGCGTCCATAGAAAAGTGGGTCAAATGGACAAAGGGGTAATACCTCACGTTCCCACTCTGCCATGAAAAGGTTTTTCGTATGAAGGGGCGAATCGTTTGCCCATAGCTGTACCTGAGGTTTGTAGATATGTTTTACCATTAAATGTGAAATCGTTGCGACTAAGACAAATCTCTAAAAGCTGTAGAATTGCATCGTCGGGTCTGTCTGGATCTGGGTTTCTATCAAAAGCTTTGCGAACTGCCATTAGGCCAGTAGTGTTGTCGATATTGGTGTACATAGAAGTTACGTCTATTGAAATTAGAATAGCATTTGAAGGGACTTTGAGGTTTTTTATTTTATTGACAAAGTCAGTTGTGTCCCCTTTAAAGGGAGGCTCGATGTTGACATGCTAGTGGTAGTAAGAAATGATCGATGTATTCTGACACTGCATAAGACTCACTACCCCAGTCAGAGATAATCGGGCGGCCTTTAGGGATTCTATTAGGCATGAACCAATCCTTGGTAGGATTCTTATGAATTTTCGGCAAAGTGTATAAGTGTCTCTCGCGGCAATCAGGTTTGGCAGAAAGATAGTCATATTGTTTCTGTTTTAAATGACTTGTTTTAACTAAGTCGGCAAGAATATTGTTTATCATATTAGCAGTTTCTTTTAAAAAATGGCTCCGGTAAAATTGCATAGTGTTTAGGATTATTCAATTGATGCTCTGCTTCTGCAATATAATCTTCCCTATTTAATATAACGCAACATGAACCTTTGTCACTCCCTTTTTTAAATTTCAATGCTATCGTCTTTTTTTAAATACATTTAATGCTTCACGTTCTACTCGCGTTAGATTAGGCTTCTCGTGTGTTATGGAAAGATTTGATATTTGGTTATTCATACTTGTAAATACGTTTAATATTTCTGGATGGATAGCGGTTTTAGGTGGTTTCCACGTGGATTTAGGAATAAACATTGTTCTAGCACCGCGTGGAGGGTGGTTTCGAAAAAAGTATGTGCAACTGAGATTCCGTTGAAATCGTTGAATAGACGGTTGAAGATAATCAAGGTTAGGTAATTTAGGAGTCGGAATAAATTTAAGTCCACGGTCTAAGATTGAATGCTGGAGGGGTGTGAGAATTTTTTTCGGCTTAAGTTAACGACGGTTTGGCCTAGCGGCGGCCTCTCAATATTTTTATCCCCAGTAATTAGTTTAAAGACTTACGCGGTGCTTGAAGCTGGTGTATCCAAAACAAGTATATATTGTTGGCTGTTTCCGGAGACCAATGAAGATTATCAACTGGTTCGAATTCTTCTTCGTAGGGTGACAGGATTGTTGCGTTCTCAGTGTCGGAGTTCATCATCATATCGTTGAATGTCTTAAGATTCTGCTGGGCTTTCTTAGAGATTTTATTAGAGATAGGTATACAAGAAAAGATGATTTTGGAGCTAGGAAAGGTTTGGTTGGCTGTGGAAATTAATTTCTGGGCTTGGTTAAATGAGGTTTTGGCTAACTGGTCACGATTGTTGAGGCCTACATGCAGAATGATCGTAGCCGGTTTATGATCATGGTCGTAAAATTCAAGGATGGACTGGATGTGGTGGATTTGGGCACCAGGATACGAGTGTATTTCGGTGTCTGGAGCTGTTTTGGTAATTCGGTTGAGGTTTGAGGACCCAATAATTAAAGTAGATTTCTGTAGAGCAGGTAGATTCCATGATGACTTGTCCTTGGTTTGGTGATAAAAGGGTTTGGTAGCGGATATAATGGTTGTCGACGGGGTGATAGGTACTGGATTGGTAGTTGTTACAAATGTGGCATTGGGTACGGACTGAGATCTGGTTCGTGGTGGAGATGGTCTGGGTACACTTGACCTGGTTGGAGAATTCGGGGTGGTTTGTTGATCCAAAAACTTTACTCCATTTTCATGTGTGGAGAGGCCTGGGTCTCCAGAAAGAAGTATGTGGATTTTTTTTTGTCGAATTTACAAGGTTTCCAGAAGTTGTGGTATTTGTTACAATATAATAGAAAATGACCACATGAACACCTAGGGTCGTCAGATATGAACATTGCAAACTTGTGCGCATTGAGATCATTCTTTGAGTGCCGTAGACGACAGTGAGTTATCTGTGAAAGTCTATTCCCAAAGTAAAAGAAGGGAGTATCTTGTTTTCAGAGAGATATTGCTTAAGCGCAGATATTGTGGGGGGTGATTTGATAGTATTAGGCTGTTTATTCATAAGTCAACTGCTGACGGTAGGAAAGAGTTTTTGTATTGAACAGAATTTGCTGGAATTATTTTTAATTCGTCTTGATTGCGGACGGGATATGGGTTGACTTCTGAGACTGTTGGTGGAACTTGAAGGCTTAAATAAGGAGGAACAAGTTTGTGGACCATTTTGTAAAATAGTATGATTTTATGGCGTCTGCGTCTTTCTCTAAGAGGAACATATCCAGATTCGTTGTAGAGAAGAGCGTGCGTTGTGCTGTGAACACGCCCAGTGATAGTCCGCAAGGAGCCGTTATCCCAGATGACATCTGCGTACTGGTAATGAAAAGTTGGTAGTTTGAGGCTTCGAAAGCAGTCAACCATTTTGCTTGCTTTTGACACTACCTGAGAAATATGTCTTGACCAAGATCCAGAGCTATCAAAATTTAAACCTAAGTGTTTTTGGTGATTAGTGTCATTTAGTATTTGATCTCTGAATTTGATTGCATCGATACCGTGGTTTAAAGTTTCTTGGCAAATGGGACGCGTTTTCAATGGTAACGTACAATGGTAGCCTTGTGGTACCCCATTCTGAATGTGTTTTCGGTCGGAATGTTGACCATTTATAACCACACTCTGGTTTCGGTTGTGGAGGTAATTGCCTAGAGGCGAGTGAAACTGGCCTCTTATACCTAGTTGATACATTTTGTATAGTAGAACTTTGTGCCAATCGCGATCGAAAGCCTTGCTGTTACCGCAGAGTCTGTTAGCTCTACAACATTAACCTCTGAGTATTTCCATACTGGTCTTTTGTGGTACTTGTCAGCACCTTGTGTGAATTGGACATTGACACGAGTAGACGAGTGGTCACTAATTCCATGCTTATTTACATCGACAGATTGGATCAAATTTGGACAAAAGACAATGATTAGATCAAGATGAGTTGCAGACTGATCTGTGATTCTGGTAGGTTCAGAGATAAGTTGTGTGAGGTTAAAGTGACTTATGATGTTGTGTAATCCACTGTTTTGAGAGGTTAGGATTAAAATGATTATATGCTTGTCAAGATTCTTTGCTTTTGAAACGCTGTCTTCGATCTTATTCCAGTACTCCAACGGGGCGTATGTTGTCCTGAAGAAGGAACCAACAAGAAAGTTTTGAATTTTATTCTTAATTTCAATCCATACGGCCTCCAGAACTACAGACTTAAGCAACACCACCACCTAGTGTGTTGGATCTACAAAGGATGGGGAGGTGGAAGTTTTTGATAATAATTTTCTCTGGATCAGTGTTCGGATTCAGCCAGGTTTCCGATAAAGTCAAAAGGTCCATGTCGAAAGGCTGCCTCGGTCTGGTGAATGTTTTCATTAGTTAAACTACGTTTTGGTGAATTATAAAGATGAATTTGTTTTCAGTGTTTGGACCTGGGTTTCGTTCAATATCGCCACAAGTAAGAATTGAAAAATGTAACTTGAGTTTCTGAAGGACCGAATCGCATTTTAGAGAGAGTTCACACAGGTTTATCACAAAATATTTGTTAACATGATACAAACAAGCACACGATGGGTCAGGGGAGTTATTTACCTTGAAGATGAAAGATAGGTCCAAGTCTATTAGAGGCACCCATGGTACACGTGCTAAGAGTGATGGATAACGGGTAATAAGTGAAGTGAAAGGATAGACAGTTTTGGTCCAGCTGTAATAACTTGTCAACTAATTAATATTGATAAGATATTTCAAAATATTTAAATAGCAAGTATAACACTATAATGGTAAGTATAAGTTGCGGTCCAGTTGTAATAACTTGTTAACTATTTAATACTGTACTGAGAAACTATAATTCTACATTGATTGGACTAAGATATTTCAAAATATTTAAATGGTAAGTATAAGTTTTGGTCAAGCTGTAATAACTTGTCAACTATTTAACACTGGACTGAAACACTATAGTTCTACAATGATTGGACTAAGATATTTCAAAATATTTAAATGGTAAGTATAAGTTTTGGTCCAGTTGTGATAACTTGTTAACTATTTAACACTGAACTGGAACACTATAATTCTACAATTATTAGACTATGATATTTCAAAATATTTAAATGGTAAGTATAAGTTTTGATCCACTATAATAACTATTTGTCGGTGACATGTCATGCAAAACTCACATGGTTACAGTGTTGTGGTCTTGAGCGGTTCATTCGTTGCAGAGTTACCTGGCTCGCGTCAAACAGTTCTACTCGCATCAAACAGAGTTGCTTCCTCATTTTTTATTCGGATGTTGTCATTGTCAATGAAAAGTATTCAGATATTTTGTCGGTCTAATAAAGTCAAGTCAAGTGGATCAATAATAGCCTTTCTACGAACCATCCAGTCAGCGGGTCAAGTTTGGAATCCCCCACATGGTCCGACGAGACGGATCATTCAGAAATTCAAGTCAAGAATCGGTAAAAATTCAGTCTATTTTATTTCGGCGGGAAAATGTCAGAAAAAGATGGTCCCCCGACCGCATCTATCCAAAGTCCTCAACTTCCTTCAAGAAGCAATACCCAAGATTTGAGCCGTATGAAACGAATAAGGGGTGCCCACAGAACGTCATCTAAAAGACTTATTGCGGCAGTGGACGATATTTTGAAGCGGGCGTAAGCCTTCAAGATTCCGATAGACTTGATCATTTGAAACAGGCTCTTGTAGAAAAGACTAAAACCCTCAATGAATTTAATGAAAACATATTAGATGTAATTGATGAAGATGAGATTGATTCTGAAGTGGAAACTGCAGACAAATATCAAGAAGCGATCCAGCTATCTATAATTAGACTCCAACAAAAAATGGCAGCCATACAGTCGAACCTGTCTATCCGACCACCACAGAAATTCACATCCCAGACCAAAATAATCCGACTAAAGAAGATAGTATTGGCACAACTCAAATCATGAGTTCTCAATACCAATAAGGAGGAACCAGAGGACTTATCACTTAAAACTACCAAAGTTGGATCTTGTTAAATTTTCTGGAGAATTAAGTCAATGGATCACTTTCTGGGACACATTTAACTCAGCCATCAATTTGGAAGCCATAGACAAATTAACTGCTAAGGAAGCTGTTGCTGGACTCTCTAACTTCTGCCAACTACGAAGAGGCAGTTGCAATCATAAAGAAGAGGTTTGGGAACAAACAGAAAATCATCAATAGACACATGGAAATTCTCTTGAATTCAAAAGTGACTGGTAATGATTTAAAGGATCTTCGTCAATTGTATGATAATGTAGAAACCCAAATACGATCTCTGAAGTCATTGGGAATTTCACCAAGTTCTTATGGCAGTATATTATCCGGGGTTTTGATGAACAGACTTCCTGAAGAAATCAGATTAGTCGTCAGTCGAGAAATGAAAGATGAAGTTTGGGAACTAGATCATCTGATGGTAATTCTATGTTCTGAATTAGAAGCTAGAGAACGAGCAACAGAGTCCACCCCTTCAAGTAGACCAACCAAGAGTGAACTTACATCAAAGTCTTATACACCTGGTTACAAAAAATACCAAACAACTGCATCAGCTCTTTTACTGGTCAAGAAAAGATTGGTTGCACATATTGTAGAGAATCACACCCATCTAACAGATGTACGAAAGTTTCCAGTATAGAAGCAAGAAAAGCAATTCTTCGTCGAGATGGGAGATGTTATGTATGCCTCAAAAGAAATCACAAGAGTTTTGAATGCGATCAAGAAAGAAGATGTCCAGTCTGTCAGAATCGACATCATATAAGTATTTGTCAAGTCAAAGAAAATTCTGCAGCCAGCTACTCAAGAAATCAAGGAGTCATCAGTCTAGTCAAATTAATAATCAGAATCAACAGAGAAACCAAACCAGACATCAGACATCAGTTGCAGCCTAACCAGTCACAGAATAGTCGATCGTCAAACTAACTTTGGTCAAACATCGTTGGCGATGTATGTAAACTCATCAACACCTATCCTATTACCTACTGCAAGAACTACAATCTTTAACCCAGCAATATTTGGAACCAGTCTACAAGCACGATTAGTATTGATAGCGGCAGTCAAAAATCCTATATCACTGGAGCAGTCAGGGAGAGGTTAAAATTACGAACAGTCCACAGAACAACCTGCTTAATCAAGACCTTTGGGGCAGCCAATGAAGTACCCCAAACATTCGATGTTGTACGAGTCCATCTACAAACAGTCAATGGGGATGTCAGCATGTTAGCTATAGTAGTTCCAAGAATTTGTGACGGTCTGTCTGGTCAAGTTCTATATAAAGCTCAGAGACAATTTCCAGATCTACATTTTTCAGACTATTCAGATGGTAGAGATGTATCAATAGAGATTTTAGTTGGTTCTGATGAATATTGGAATTTTGTTACCGGAGAGGTAATACGGGGGGAGGGTGGATCAACTGCAATGAATACCTGTTTTGGATGGGTTTTAATTGGTCCTGTTCATGGTTCAAGACGTTCCCAAGAAAATGGTTATCCAGAAATGGTTTCAACTAACTTTATATCTTCGTCAGAGTCAAATCAAGCTTTACAAGACAGTTTACAAAGATTTTGGGATTTGGAATCACTTGGGATTGAGTCCAGATCACTTTATGATCAACACGTGGAGAAAATCAAATTCAAAGATGGTAGATACGAAGTAGAGCTTCCATGGAAATCATCTCATCCAAAGTTACCTGATAATTTTGAGTTATGCCTTCAACGATTGAATGGGTTGATGAGGAAGCTAAGAAGAAGTCCAGATCTATTAGAAGAATACCAAAAAGTTATGAAGGAACAACTGGAGAAGAATATAGTCGAAAAGGTTGAAGATCATAATCAAGGGAAAGTCGGCAAAATACATTATATAGCACATCATCCTGTCATTAGAAGGGATAAAACCCATCATCTTGAGGTTCAGAGTTCATAACATAGCCTTAGCTGGAGATATAGAAAAGGCGTTCTTAATGGTATCCGTTGCAGAACAAGAACGCGATGTCCTGAGGTTCTGATGGTACGAAAACCCTGAAGATCAAAATCCACAAATATCAGTATACAGATTTAACAGAGTCATGTTTGGTGTTACGTCAAGTCCTTTCCTTCTCAACGTTACAGTCAAGCACCACATAGAGCAGTATACCGAAATGAATCCAGAATTGGTCAAAAATATACTCAGGTCAATCTACGTTGATGATTTAAGCACCGGAGCCAATAACGTTGAAGAATCTTATAAACTTTATGAAGAATCGAAGTCAAAATTTGCTACTGGAGGATTCAATTTGAGAAAATTTTGTCACAAACTCGTCAGAACTACGCGAGAAGATCAAGTCAAATGAATTAAAGGTCAACCCAACTGAATTTTCATCATCAACTTCTAAAGACTATCCACTTCAAGAAGAAGATGAATCACAAATTTATATTAGGTCACTCAACATCATCAGAATGTCATAAGATTTTGGGAGTAAAATGGAACTTTGTTCAAGATCAGATTATCATTGTCAGAAGTATTTGAAGTAGCCAAAGATATTGTTCCAACTAAAAGTTTGGTAGATAGTGTTTTGTCAAGATTTTATGATCCCTTGGGCTTTCTATCATCATTCATCGTCCAATTCAAGTTACTTTTCCAAGACATATGCAGAAATAATTTCGAATGGGATGAACCGCTGTCAGGAGAACTACTATCAAAATGGAGAAATTTAATTTACTCAGCTTATTAAATGAAGCCAATATATGTCCCACGATGTTATTTCAACAATATGGAAGAGGAGATTATAGCATGTCAATTACATGGGTTTTGTGAAGCCTCAGCCAAAGCTTATGGTGTCGTCGTCTATTTGAAGATTGTCATTACATCATCGTCATATGTAAAATTCCTGTCAACTAAAATTTGAATAGCTCCAATTAACAGCCAAACGATACCAAGATCGGAACTTTTACCAGCACTTATCCTAGCTAGATTGGTCAATTCAATCAAGAAAGCGTTAGAATATGAACTTATTATGGTATTTACTGATGGACAGATTCCAAAGTCGCCTACTTTTGGATTAGTCAAGAAGATGAAGAAAGGAAACAGTTGATTTAGAATCGAGTTGATGAAATCAGAATCTTAGTACCAGACAACTCCTTTCATCACTGTTCTGGATTGGATAAGCCAGTAGATATTCCTTCAAGAGGAATGGACCCATCAGAATTTACAAGCAACTCCTTATGGATAAATGGTTAATTCACTTAGAAGAATCCAACTTAAACCCTATGGTCGAAAATGGTTTACCAGAAGAATGTTTGGTCGAAATTAAAGTCAAGAACAGAGAAACTTATCAAAATGGTCAATCAGTTTCAGTCATGTTGGTCACACTGGAAGATAATGGAATCAACAATGTAATCAATGGTCAGAATGATAGTAATCTTAATCGTCTGATAAGAGTTACTGCATACGTCAAAAAGTTCATCGTCATTTTGAAATCAAGAGTCAATGATGGAGTCAAGGTCAAGGGGTCATTTTATGTATATGTCAACGAAGCAGAAACAGCATGGATAAAAAAATGTTCAAAGTCACTTAGTCAAGAATCAGAATTTCAAGTGAATGAAATGTCAATTAGAGGTATATGAAGACTCCCAAAGAATTCATCGATGCAAGGGTCGTTCAGGAAATTCACAACTTCCTGTCAATTCAAATTTCCTATACTTCTAGATTCAACTCATTACTTTACAAGCCTGGTCGTTATCAACTGTCATTGTAAGGTAATGCATAATGGAGTAAAGGAAACACAGAATTACGTTCGAAGTACTGAATCATCAGAGGAAGACAGTATGTTAGAAAACTTATACATCAATGCACCACATGTAGGAGGTATGAAGGTCATCCTTATCAACCACCAAATACACCTCATCTACCAGATTTCAGAGTTCAACCTTCAAATCCTTTCAATTTTGTCGGCGTCGATTTTGCAGGTCCATTGTATGTTAAAGATGGTACAACAGAAGTCAAAAAGGTTTGGTTATGTCTCTTCACATGCTGTGTAACCAGAGCAGTTCATTTAGAGATCATCCCAGACATGTTAACTTCATCATTTAAGATGTTTCCAGAGAGTTACAGCCAGAAGAGGTTATCCAACTAGAGTTGTATCAGATAATGGTAAAACATTCAAAGCTGCAGCCAAGACTTTGCAAGATAGAGCAGTATGGTCATTTAACATCGAAAAAGCACCCTGGTGGAGTGGTATATTCGAGAGGTTGATTCAGTCAGCAAAAAGATGTTTGAAGAAAACTATTGGTGGATCAAGATTGAGCTATGATGAATTGGTCACTTTAATAGTCGACATAGAGTCGGTATTGAATTCAAGACCTATTTCGTATATCTCAACTGAAGATGTAGAAGAACCACTTACTCCTAGTCACTTAATTTATGGTCGCAGAATTCTCAATAATCCTGAAAACTCAGTTCAAGAATTTGAAATCCAGAATGTCAGTCAAGAAGCACTCAGTAAAAGAGTTAGATATATGAATCAAGTTATGGAACATTTTTGGAGAAGATGGTCGTCAGAATATCTGTTAGAGTAAAGAAATAGGTATGCTGCCAAAATAAGGTCTGGTCCTGTCATATCAAAAGGAGATGTTGTCATAATACATCACGAGAATTTGCCAAGAAGTCGTTGGAAAATTGGCAGAGTCACAGAATTCCTTCAAGGGACTGACAAGAAGATTCAAGCTGTCAAGTTAAGAGTTCAATCAGAGAATGGTAAAGTCAGTATCATTCAAAGACCAGTTCAAAAACTTTATCCTCTGGAGATGTCTATATCAGATCAAAAGGAGTCAGTCGAGGCAGTCACTGTTTCAAAGAGTGAACCAAGATCAGAAGATTCCAGTCCACAACTTCCCAATCCCAGTTCAAATAATCAACGTCCAAGGAGAGTAGCAGAACAAGAGTCCGATAGAAGAAGAAAGGATTGGATCAAACAACTTAGGCCATGAGTGTCAGAGACTTTATATCTTACGTGTCAGATTTTAATTTCATTGTGTCAAAACGGACTTTCAGTATTGGAGACATTTTAATTCATCAGTCAGCTAGCGTAAACACATGGTGTTAACTTCAAGAACATTCTAATGTATTATTGTAAAGCCTTTTTATATGTGATGACCAGTCTATTTTCAACCAGGTCATCAGGGGGGAGTGTCGGTGAGATGTCATGCAAAACTCACATGGTCACAGTGTTGTGGTCTGTTGAGCGGTTCATTCGTTGCAGAGTTACCTGGCTTTAGTGCTCGCGTCAAACAGTTCTACTCGCTTCAAACAGAGTTGCTTCTTCTTTTTTTTTTGTTCGGATGTTGTCATTGTCAATGAAAAGTATTCAGATATTTTGTCGGTCTAATAAAGTCAAGTCAAGTGGATCAATAATAGCCTTTCTACGAACCATCCAGTCAGCGGGTCAAGTTTGGAAACCCCCCACACTATTTAATACTTTACTGAGACACTATAATTCTACAACGATTGAACTAAGATATTTCAAAATATTTAAATGGTAAGTATAAGATTTGATCCAGTTGTAACTAATGAATACTGGACTGAAAAACTATAATTCTACAGTGATTGGACTAAGATATTTCAAAATATTTAAATGGTAAGTATAAGTTTTGGTCCAGTTGTAATAACTTGTTAACTATTTAACACTGGACTGAAACAATATAATTCTACAATGATTGGACTGAGTTATTTCAAAATATTTAAATGGTAAATATAAGTTTTGATCCAGTATAATAACTTGTTAACTACTTAACACTGGACTGAGACACTATAATTCTACATTGATTGAAGAGAGATTTCAGAATATTTAAGTATATAAGAAAAGATGATCATACAAAAAGATGATAAAACAAAAAGATGATGCTAATAATACAAAAAGATGATAATACAAAAAGATGATGCTGATAATGCAAAAAGATGATAATACAAAAAGATGATAATACGAAAAGATGATGCTGATAATACAAAAAGATGCTGATACTGCAAAAAGATGATGCTAATAATGCTAAAAGATGATAATACGAAAAGATGATAATACGAAAAGATGATGCTGATAATACAAAAAGATGCTGATACTGTAAAAAGATGATGCATATAATACAAAAAGATGATAATACGAAAAGATGATAATACGAAAAGATGATGCTGATAATACAAAAAGATGCTGATACTGCAAAAATACTAACAGAAGGCAGTTACGGCGTTCCATATGAGACACTATAATTCTACATTGATTGGACTAAGATATTTCAAAATATTTAAATGGTAAGTATAAGCTTTGATCCAGTGGTAATAACCGGCGTTAATTTTATTAATCTGCAGAATCCGTCTTTTATTAATGTCGTGACACTTAATCCGCAGATTCCGCGGATTATCCGCCGATTTGTCAAAAGCAGGCCTCTACGCCGTGGCTATAATCCGCAGTTTTTTTTTTTAAAAAAGCAGTCCTCTGGTTTAAATGATGTCGAGAACTAGATACCTATGTGAATAACATACTAGCATAAATAACAGGCAAAAGGCGACGAACCTGGCCCAATGATGTGTACAGACGAAGCATTAGCCTGCTCCCCGACGAGCAACTCGCATAGTACTGCTATTAGTAGGTCGACAACATTCGCCATCTCTCGGTGGCCAGTGGTGACCGCGGACATAATATATGGCACGCCAAACGTGCAAATTTTCACTCCCAGTCTCAGCAGGCGGGCATAGTTTTGGTATTGTATGCCATGGTAAAGGTCGTCCGACTCAAGAGTGCCGGTGGTTAGAGACTCCGATTCCCATTTTCCAATATTAGGGCCACAAGGGGTGGAGCTACTTGGTTTGCAATCAAATATAAATAATACAGTAGGACGATCTGCTTTAATTCAACTTTCAAATGCCTATTTATTTATCATTCTTACACCCATGAACTTCAATTCCCAAAAGAAATACCGTTAGGTGAGCAGGGTAGGCTACAGGGATTTCCTAATGACGTCATCATGTTTGTAAATAAAGCAGGGGGAATACCGCAAATGAGTACATTTACGTATGTCACACTTAGAACACAGTTTTTAAAAAAATGACGAATTATGAGTTTCACCTACAATCCATTTAAGTCAGTAACCACAATAGTATGTAATATAAGTAGAACCGCAAATGTGTCTATAGGTTTTCAATATTACTCGATAACTGACAATCATTCCAAATAAGGTAGGACGAGAAACATGGCACGAACGCCCATTTTATTGTGAAATTCGCAATTTTTCCAGTCTCTGGTTATAGGTTTAGTAAAAATTATTATTTTCATATAAATCGAAATGTAAAATCTAGTTTTCAATCATAAGTAGAAGAGACTGGTCCAGTCTACATTACAAACAATTACTCCAGTCTTGTCTTTTTACGCACTCGGCGGCCCATATAATTTATTCCGCAATAGACACGGCCTGCACAATGGACAACTCTCCTCAGAAATCACCGGGATTTTACAAAAGATTTTATCAAGTATACACAGACTTCAGAATAGGTAAGAACGTTGACAAATGTGATTAGTATATATTGTTGCCACCTTCTAGACACATTCCCCTTATCCACCGTCTAGCTAGGCGTTAGGCCTGTGAACACAAAATGGTGGGCCTACAATAATTGCACACGATCCTAAATAAATAGATATTCCGGATCCAGTCCACATGGTCGCCGTCCAGTCATGCCAGTGACGGATTCAGGATTTTCGAAGAAGGGGTCCTCGTGGGCGAAGTAATTTTCCAGCAATTTTGGCACATATTTCGGGCATTTTACCCAGACATCTTTTAGATTTTTTCAAAAGTTACATGTTTTAATGTGAGTGAAAACTATACATTCCCAATTTCCACTTTGACACAAGATCTAACAGATCAATGGAGAGAAAGGTACTGTATTTTTCAGACATGTCCATTTTATTTTTATATTGCAGGAAAGAGAGGGATTCTTACACAGATGCAGTATTAGTTAGGCCAAGTTTACCCGTTGTGACAGAAGCATGTTTAAGCGAAAGCGTACATATAGTGGAAAATTTCTCTTTTCCTGAAAGTGACACCTCTGATAGTGACCCATCATTAAAAGTGGCAAAAAGGTTGGTAAACCTGCTAGAAGTCATTTAGATATCAATCTGGTTACCATGTGAAAAGTTGCTGAGGCCTACTGACTATTGTACATGTGCTAGTCATTTTATGGGTTCTGTCATGTCAGTCATTGTGATTACTTGCTGCACTCCCAATTTCTATTAGTTATGGCAGATAAAGCTAGGATGAATCCATAGATAGAGAAAGGTAAGAAGTATACTAAATGTTTCATATAGGCTAAATAACAATTTTGTTTATTTTTATTTCAGAGAAAATTCAGCATCAGCTGGGCCAAGTTTACCAACTTTAGATATGAACCATATCCGTACAAGGGGAAGAGTTCCATTATTAAAGTGGACAAAAAGATCAAGAATCGTTATTGACGAACAAGCAGGCTCTGTGAAAAAACCAATCACTGTTCATACTGACAGTAAGAGTGACCTTGTAGACAGGTGTGTACCACATAGTTCATTATATCCCTACTATGATTTTGTAGCTATTTCTACTATCCCACTGCTACAATTATGGCCTGGTAATCGTAGTTCTTGTTTCCATTTTCTTTTTTAAAAAGGGCCCATACCATGTCTCCGCTGGTGGACTAGAGTAGGCAGCAATAAAACCAAATTTAGTTCAGGTTTTATCTTGTGAGACGATCATTCAATCCAAAAGTAAGATGTTCAATTATTGATATGGCATTGTGCACAATGAAAACCGTACATCTTTATTGATTCTTTCATTTTGGAGAGTCAAGTCAATTCTTGACAAGCCAAATGTAAACAAATCAAAAACACGTAGGAGGTTCGATGATAAACATGAATGGAGCTTGAATTTGAGGGTGGCTAGAAATGCTTGTTAAATATTAAAATGATCCATAATTAGCTTGTCCCATTGGGTCTTTAATAGGTCACTAGGGTCATTTAGTTATTTTAAAGATAAGAGCAGCACCATTTATGCATATTAAATTTCTTTTGCAGTATCGATAGGACAGCCATTCAAGAATCAGAGGAAAGTGGTTATGACCATGATTCATTTCTGCCATCCATATATCACAGGTAGGAAAATAGGCCTTATCTGAATGTTCCAATATCAAGATAAAGTTCAACAAGAATTATCCATGGAAAGTGATGATGACCAAGCCATATTGTCATTGCACAGTGATACTAGGTACTATAGCCCTGTCCAATTTTAGATACTGACTTACTAGTATTTGGTACAATAATTCCCAAATCTTTCTAGCCACGTCTAAGGGTTATGTATGGAATCGCAAAGGGTACATGTTATATTATGTCGTTTTGAATTTTAGAAAACCGTTTTCAAATTCTATGGACTAAACCCTCCAAGAACACTGTCACAGATTAGAGCCATTTGTAATTTGTGGAAATGATCTCAAATGTGTCATGTGGATTGATATTGATTAACATCCAGCTGAGGAAAATGCCAAAGATGCCTAATCATGAATTTCTTTTTTTTTACCAGGTCAAAAGATCAAGATTCAAATGAAAGGGGCGTTAACCATTCTTTACAATCTCAGAATTCCAGGTATGAGCTCAATGTGAAAAACCTATAACTTGCTTATTCGTCGAGCTAGGATACTGAAATTTTTACTGTATCTACAATTAGTGACCATGGCATATAATAGGGGTTTTCGATTTTATCTAAATGTATGGGTTATATAGGTCAAATGTTAGAAAAATGCCGAAACTGCAAAAATGTGACATATTTTGTTACTATTCGACCTAGTTACCAAGCCATATCAACTGGCATGTGGTAGACCATTCATAGCATAATATCGAAGTCTTACTTCTACATGCCATTCAATTAAAATAGTACGAGTTATACCTCCATCACATTTCTTTTTTCTGCCACAAATATACATATATATGTCCATAACAATATATATGCAAACCCAGTCCTTGGAACTTTCATTTATTTTAGTATTTTATTTCAGGTGCGAATTGCATGGTGCTTGATGTGTGGTCTGGAGCAAAGTGTCAGAAGCTCTCGCAATGGTGAACAACATGCAGCAAATCTATATTCATCTGTGGACACATTGCTTGCTGAAGAAGGCCTATCTCGGACATGCTGTACAGCAGATGGACATTGCTTAGTGTCAGCATGGAGCCTACACACTGGCACTGACAATAAAACCCTACTGAGTGCACTTGAGAGTGAGATTCTGAAAATATTGAGTTTTACAAAAGGTTTATAAGGAACCATAATTTAAGGAAATATTTGAATAATTTTCTGTACAAAAAGCAATATGAAAGTCGGGTAGGTGAATGCACTTTGTAATATGTCACATAAAGTCGTGGTTGTATTTGAGTATTGCCAGGATGGTCGTTTACGGAAGTGTCACGTTAAAACCCTAAGGTCTGGAAAAACATTGGGTCAACCTGTGTTGTTGGTCAAAATGGGTCGACATTATGATGCAGCAAGGAGAACAGATGTAAACAACAAAGAGGTACCGCTAGTACAGGCTATTTCTGATGAATGTGTTTTGCCCTTGTATAAAGAAGACCCTCGTATGCCAATTTTTTCTAAAGAAAAGAAGTTTTACAATATCATATTACATCATATGTCTGCAAAGGCTTGCCTTTGCACTGCAGTCGCTCCAGGTGATATTCCCTTCCAGGATATTCAGTGTGATGGTCACAGAGGATGGATCAATGATGGAGTCAGGCCATCAACTTACCACTGGAATGGTACCAGTTTTGTATTGCTACACAGTGGTAAACCAAAAAAATTGTCTGCAGGGGATTTTATCGTCTACCGGAAGTATTTCACCCATAGACATTCCACAGACCTGAAGAGAAATATCATGTACATGTACTTGTATAGCATGTCATTGACATGACAATCGATAATTAGCTTTATTAATTTTTTGATAATATATATGAAACTAAGAATTTACAATTCTGATAAACTGTACTAAAGCATTATAACCAGTCTCATTTCTGCCTATAGGTGCTTTTCAGATGTTTAGCCTTTGGTAATTTTAACAATGCTTCAACTTTCACGAGAACTGCTACTTGGATCACGTATCTATTCCACAATACTAAATTATAATGTTCAAGGGGGTGTAAAGAGGTTTTCTAGTCTTTTTTTGTGTATAAGGGACACTTTCAACTTCTATTTGAGACGTTCAAACTTTCCGACTTTCCTTTTCTGCCCGTGGTTCCTGTTTGTTCCAGAAAAACGTATTCGGATATGATTACCGGATGAGTGACCGGATGATCGCGTTCAAGGCACGATATATCGTGTCATAGATTTATAATACATATAACTCTATGTATAACGCCTTTTACACGATCATCCTAGTCACTCAACGTCTCACAGTTGGGGTCATATCCAGTTACGTTTTCTGGAATAACAGGTCGGAAAGTTTGAATGTCTCGATTAGAAGTTGTGAAGATTGTTTGCACCTGAAAAAGATAAATTTTATGTATTCAGAAAGTTTATTTTTGTACCTAAAACCTTAAAAAAGATATTCATTCAGTTTAAATCATTATCGATATAAGTCTTCGTGTACATTTCTGTTTTAAAGGTGCAGGGGTTCGATGATAAACATACATTCTCCTGTGCAATGTATTAAACTGTTTACCCCTAATAGTTAGGTGATTTAATCCTGAAGTATATACCAGTCAAACTTGGTCTTGAAATATAAATAGGTCACCAAACAACAAGTTAAAATACGATATAAACATGCAAATGTTTGTAAACCAATGCCATGTGTTTTGTGGAGCCCCCTCCACCAGTATTTCTTTTCCAATATAGAAGGGGGTGAATTATTAATAAATCATTTAATCCCGAGGCGTAAAGGGAAGTAGGTCACTCACTGCATCCATGGGAGTATTACAATCTTTCAACTTTCAAGCCCCCTCACCCAGTCATAGCAGTGCCAACGGTAGTGACCCTAATATTGGGAATCCTGGATCAGAAATGCCACTCAGGGTGGATGTCTACACTACAGTTGAGTTCCACATAGCCCATTATTTCCACCTCTACAGGCTCGGACCAGAGTGCCTCTGAACACCGGCCTTCAATGAGGTGAATTCACTTTACCCTCGTCTGCGAGTCTCTAACCGCCGGCACTCTGAGTCTTTTTTCCCAGCACTCAAATATCAAAACCGTGCCGGCCTTTGCACGTTCTTCGTGCCATATATTATGTCCGTGGGTACCACTTGCCATCGAATGTTGTCGACCTACGTTTCGCCGTACTATGCGAGTCGCTTTCGGGGACCATGCTAATGCTGCGACTGTAGGCCTACACATCATTGGGCCAGGTTCGATGGGAGGCCAAACCTTAAGACCTAACCCTAAAAACCGTAATGACGGGCCTTTGCTTATTATTTATGTATAGTTGGTTATTTACATAGGTATCCAGTTTTCGACATCAGGTATACTACAGGACTGCTTTTTTTCTTTTTTCTTCAATCCGCGGATTAAAGTCACGGCGTTAACATGGCTTGAGTATTTGTTTTTACCCAAGGATGAACCCTATTGAAAATCAAATAAATCGAAATATATTTAGTATCAGTTATTGCCCTTGTGTTTGATAACGCGTTTAACTTTTTGGCTTATAAACACTCTAGAGGGAATAATTTATGACCAATTTTGACAAAACTCACTGAAATTGTTTGATATCACCCAGGGATGAGCCCTATTGAAAATTATATCTAATATGAATCATTACCCGTGTTCTTTTAAACGTGACCGATTTTGATGAAACTTGGTGTGAGAGTGTGTTATAACTCAAGGATGAACCCTACTGAAAATCAGCGAAATCGAAAAATATTTAGTATGAGTTACTGCTCTTGTTCTTGTAAATGCGTTCAATTTTAGCTTATAAACACTTTAGAAAAAACAATTCTTAATGAATTTTGATTAAACTTGGCTTGAGTATTTGTTTTTACCCAAGGATGAACCCTATTATAAATCAAATAAATCGAAATATATTAGTTTTTGTCCTTGTTTTTGAAAACGCTTTCAACTTTTGCCTTGTAAACACTCCAAACATTCATTTTTGACAAAACTCGCTGAAAATGTTTAATATCACCCAAGGATGAGCCCTATTAAAAAATATCAAAATATTATTAAGGGTGAACCCTATTGCAAATCGTGAAAATACCGAAAAATATTTAATGAGTTGTTATTAATATAAGGTACAATTCTTCACAGATTTTAATGAAACTAGACACCCTAGAAAAAACAGTATATGGCGGAAGGTTGAATTTTTCATTCTGCTAATTGTTACTGGACTGAAAAGTTTTGATTCAAAATCAATGCTGCCAGTTGGCGTATATTACCTTGCCTGGCAAGCTATCTTTATATTAGTTATTAACAGCATGGCTTCTTTCTAGGCAGCAACATTACTACATCAACTTTAACTACTACCAGTCAAACAACTACCATTATACCAACGGGTAAGAAAACTTCAAATATTTCATTTTGTCAGTTATTTGTAAAATTGTCTTTTAGCTACTTTATTTAAAATGTATGTCATCAATTGGTAGGCAACAGCTATAGATAGACGATAGAACATCGCTGAATAGTTGAGATTTCTCGTGTAAAAAATACAAAACTAAAGTTACCATTTGATTTTGATGATTCACTTTTACGAAATATAAAAAATTCCACTTATAGCAGATAGCAGCTAACCGAAGTAGGATAAGGAGTGCTCCCTGTATGTCAATGAAAACATGCCCCTTTATATCAGAAACTCATTATAACTACGAATGAAGGACACCCGATCAATGGGCATCTAAAGTATGAAAACTCGAATGTAATATATTTAATTTCCAAGCCCCATTGCATCGAGACATTAAATACAGAAAGACCTTAAAGATAGTCACCATATTGCGGGCATAGCACGCTTTGTCGTCCCCTTCAATACAACCAGTATTAAAGCAAGCAAAGTAGTTCATGCCCATTATAAAGGTCTTCAAGACAAATTCTCCCATGTCTAAGCAGAAAATGATGGTGGCATATTTCAAAAATCAGAACAAATATTACAATTTTGTTCATATCAAACTAAAAACAATCTGTATATAACAGGTATTATATTTCTCGCCCATTGTGTCAGTGATCATTTTTCTAATCTTAGACCAGCGCAAAAAAAAAAAAAAATATCCAGCAGATCCAGACCCTTAATCCCAATTTCTTAATGAGTATTTGTTCCACCCATGGGCTTGTATATCTGGGAGAGTCAATCCGTCCCTTCCCCGAATCCAATCAGTTACATATTGAAAGGTTGAACATACTGTTTTACGTCCTTAGCAACTCAAAGATTCTCATTACGATCAAATCTGTAGTGAATTTTAGAAGGAAATTTTAAATGTAATACGTAGAAATAAAATGACTGAAATTTACATGATGAGCTAAGCTATCTTTATTTGGTAATAAAATATTAACGGCTTCACTTATTGTTTCAGTCACACCTGCATCAACTGGAACAACATCGACTCAACCTACTTCCCAGGCTACAACCACCATACAATTATATAGTAAGTCCCTAACTAATTATTCCACAACAGATTACAGTATCCAATATACTGCATATAATTTAAAAGATATTATGACTATCAAGCCTATAATTTAACATTCATTGCTAGGTAATATGATGTAACCTTCCTGATAATTTTCAATAAGGGTGGCGACAGATCAACTAAAATAATCGTCACTATCCAATAAGGGGGTTATAACTTTCATTTTGATTTTTAGGCACAACTGTTCCAATAGCTTCTACAGCAACGGGTAAGATCTTTGTTTGCACCATACAGGGTATACTACACTAATCAATATCGGCTGAAATGTTTCAAAAATAAAACATCGAAAGTATGCTGCATGTATTATCTATTTAATGCATATATACGGTTTTATTATTTATTTGTATTACTTTATTTTATACTAGAGTCATACGTAAGTGAAACTACCAATGTGGGTATGTAGATATGATATTTGTTTTATCTGTTAATTTGACCAAGTGTATGAATGTTGATTTTAGAACTTTTGGATACAAATACCGTTAGTAATACAAATTCCCGCCAGTGTACAGTTTGAAATTATGATTGTCTTTATAGATATAAAAATAACAGTATATAGGTACAATTACTATTTAATATAAAGAACTCTTAGTGATAATAAAATAACATGTATACACCAACTTATACTATTTTATCTAAAATAACTCTGATGTATAATATTTTAGGATCTATAGTTGGAGCAATATTTGGTGTTATTATTATCATTGTTATTATTATAGTAGTGGTAGTGTTTCTGTACAAGAGGTAAGATTATGACATATTTACAGACTTTACCGATTCAATTGATATTCTTTACCTGACAATAATATTAGGAGGATGTGAAATAATTAACATAAAAAATGATACACAATAATTCGCTGGAACGATTAAAACGCTTTACATTGATAATTTTCTGCATTGTGGAGTAAATTCAACAACTACATCATATCTGTGTGAGTCGCATAGAATAAAGACTTATGTCAAACTTTATTTACAGGCGGAAAAAGTCACCATCAAAAACACCACCATCAACAGATAAGAAAACGTTTATACAAACTGTTACACCACATTATCATGTTATTGATGGTCCTGGAACTATTAATAGTAGTAAAGACATCAGTGGATATGATGAAATAGAACTGGACAATAAACCAAAAGTACAAGCTACTGCTACACATCTTAACTCAAGTATCACTAACAATCGAAAACCTCAAATCCAGACTACTGATAATTATGATCATGTCGGGGATGATAAACTGAACATAAAATTTCCAAAAGAACTTCCAAAAGATAACTATAATCATATTGGAACTCATCATCCAGTACATGAAGACAATTACAATCATATCGGAAACAATCTGTCCGTGAGCTCTAATCATCTAGAATCAGATTATAATCACATTAACGGAATGTTTGGTACTTTCAATGATGAAGATGACTACAATCATATTGGTAATAGTGATAACAATCATGTAATAACAGATGATAATTATCATCATATCGGATCTGGGAATATCAAGGAGGAAGGAGACTATGATCATATCGGATCTGAAAGTAATGACAATCACATTCATGACGACAATAATCAAGTTTTTGATGATAGTGATTCGCCTTACAACCTGGCCACCAGTTAAAAAGGCTTTATAGTATTATTGTGATTATATTTTAAAATTCAACTTGTTCATAAACTACGACTTTCACCAACATCTGGTATTGAAGTCTTCGTGTTCGTGTCATTATCATTTACCTTTTTTGAATAACTAAATAGCTACTTAACAATTACCTTAATTCATTTCATGGCGAATTTTTTTCTGATGCAATTGTTTACCTATTATTCTGAATATCATGGGATATTTGAAGAATCCCTGTGGTGTTTGTATACGAAGATATATCCCTCCTAGAAAGGATGCTCAAACTAACAATAAGTATATCGTGTATTACTTATATAATTGTCACTGACTAGGTGCTGGACGCATAATGTATATTGCGAAATTGTGTCAATCGTTTTTATAAAAGAACATTGGCTATTGAATGAACAGCTGAGTAAGTTTCAAAAATAAATCACTGGTATTTGTTCACATGGAATCTCTGGAATGAACCGTGCCGAATGTGGAAGACCTTATGGAGTGTGTGCAATTCTGTGGCAGAATGCTCTTCTCAGTCAGGTAACAGACTGTGTTGAATCCAAGTGAAATGTGGTGATTTTGAGATAGTCCTGTGCAATGTATACATGCCTTGTGACGGCTTAAATGTTGCAGAATTGGAAAAAACATTAGAAGCTATCAAGGAAATTGTGGAAGGAAGTTCCCGTGTGACAGATTTATCTCACTTAACACTTTTAAAGGGGCCTAGGATTTTAAAGATAGTGAAGTTCAGTTTACATTTGAAAGCAAGATAAACTATGAAAGATCAACTATAGACCTTTTCATTGTATCAGAAGATTTATTTGACAGTATTGTTACTTATAGATCTATACAAGATGGTGATAATCTGTCTGATCACTCAGTTGTTAACATTAAGTTAGATATTCCAGTTGAATATTTTGAGAACTCCAAGCTCAGTACATCTAGAGTTCTCAAATGGCAGGAATCTAGGAGTGAACAGATAGAAAATTATCAATCAAAACTAGATGAATTATAATCTAATGTATGTGTCCCCATTGAACACACTTTGCAAGGTACATCAATCATTAATAGATCATAATTTCGAAGAACTTATTCAAGCTAGCTAAATAGCTTCAGAAAGATGCATACCCTCTTTGGTCGTAAGAACAAGAAAAATATAATTTCAGGATGGAATGAAAATATCAAAGAAGTACACAATAATAAATCTATATTCTGGCATAACCTGTGGAAAGATAATGGTCGTCCAAAATTAGGGCACATAGCACTTATTAGGTGTCAAACAAGAGCAACATATCATCATCTGTTCAAAAAAGTAAAGATAAGATAGCTGAGAACTTACTGAATAACAAAACTTCAGATTTCTGGAAAGAGATTAAGAAAATTAAGAATTCACCCAATCATTGTCCAATAATATCGACGGTCATACTGGTTGTGAAGATATTGCAAATATGTTCTCACAAAAGTATGAACGCTTGTTTAATTGTGTTTCATTCAATGATAATGTATTAAATTGTTTAAAAATCAAATTGAATCTAAAATAAGCTATCAATGTTGTAAATCTAAATGTAAAATGACACCATACCATTTCAACCATTCAGGTTATTAATGCAGTAAAACATCTTAGGTATAGTCAGAAAAATGAAGGTATCGTTCAATCCTCCGAGCACGTAATTTATGCATCAAACTCATATCTCGTCCACCTATCTTTGATGTTGACTGCTCTAATCACCCATGGTTACTCACCTCATAACTTCGTATTGTCGACTATAGTCTCTATTCCAAAGAATAAGAAACGATCAATAAATTCGTCTGACAATTACCGTGGTATAGCTCGTAGTAGCATAATAGGTAAGCTGTTTGACTAAATTATTCTTCAAGCTAATCAGTCAATATTGAAGAGCTCAGATTTACAATATGGCTTTAAGTCAGACCATTCCACAACCCATTCTACCTTCATTATAAATGAAACGATACAATATTACAATAGCAGGAACTCTTGAGTCTTTGTAAGTCTATTGGATGCTAGTCGCGCTTTCGACCGTGTTAATTATATAAAATTATTTAACTGGCTTTTGAAAAGAGGATTTTGCCCTATAATTACCAGATTTCTTTTGCTTATGTACATTAATCAAAAAATAAGTATCAGATGGGGGAATTACACGCCCCAGTCATTCAATGTTTCAAATGGTGTTAAGCAGGGAGGTGTCCTGTCGACAATAATATTTACCATCTACTTTGATGAATTGCTGAATAGGTGTAAGAAAAGCAACTTTGGTTGTAAAATTGGAAATGTGTATGTAGGAGCGATAGCCTATGCAGACGACGTAACTTTCACTATGCCTAGTAGACAGGCATTATTGCACCTTATAGAGATATCAAGCAAATTCTCTTAAGAATATGATGTAAAATTTGATCCCGAAAAATGTAAGCTTTGGATTTTTAACCCGAGATCTGACATTGATAATGTTGTTAAGGAGGTTATACTAGATGGCAAGGTAATCGAACAAGTCAGTTCAGAGAAACATTTAAGTAATTTACTTACTAATATATTTAGTCAACATGCTATAGATTCTTGTGTACATGCTTTTAACATGAAAGTGAATGTTACTTTAAGCAATTTTAAATTTGTAGATCCATAGGTTACATATAAGCTATTTAAAACTTACTACATGGCTCTCTATGGATGTCAATTGTGGAACTACTCAAACAAAAATGTTACAACTTTTTTCTGTGTATGGCGCAAAGCAGTCAGAAAAATATGGAATCTTCCACAACGGACACACTGTTCTTTGCTAAATGTTATCTGTTCCGATTATTCTGTTGAGGCACAGCTTCACAAAAGGTTTTTGAAGTTTGCAAAAAGCATTTTACATAGCCAAAATATATGTATTAATATCTGTGCCAAATTAGCTCTTCATGGAAGTAGATCCTTAGTATGCAACAGTATGAATTTTATCTGTCACAAATACGGTTTATGTAAGTATGAATTATCAAATATGTCTGTAAATAAAATTCTAAATCTTTTCAACAAAGTTGATATGACACAGAAATCAGAGAGTGAATATATAGTGGCAGGAACAATAACAGATTTTCTAAAGTAAAGAGAGAGTTGTGAAAGCGATAATCTAGATATCTGATATAAATGATATAATCAGTCAATTATGTACATGTTAATTATTCTTTCTAATATATAAATTAGCTCTTTTATACTAGTTTATTTATATTTATTTTTGTAACTGTACTTGTACGAATAAAGCATTATTATTATTAGTATTATTGAGACAAAACGGTTGTTAAACTCGTTTCATACTTGGTTAACCTATCCATAGATATCATATAATAGACTAGATAGGCCCTACGCTATAGATGACGTACAAGTAAAACGACGTCACCGGCCGCCATATTGGACAGTTGATTTGCTTCGCTGGCCTATATAACGTTATAGTTAGGGTTAGCGCACGGGTGTGTTAAATGTAAATGCATTTCTATTTCTAAAGATTTTACCTAATAAAATAGTTGAAGTAAAAAATATAAATACATTTAAAAAAGATAGCTTGCCAGGCAAGGTAACATACGCCCACTGGCAGCATTGAATTTGAAAAATAAATTGAGAAATGACTCAAAAACACTCACTAAATGGATATTGAAGTCAAGGGCAAAAACTCAAAATAGTTCATTGAAAACCTGTCAAATTCAAACTTGACTGAGGTCTAATCAATTCCAATGCTCACACCAAGTTTCATGAAAATCCTCTGAAAATTGGAGGATTTATTGCATCGAAACTAAAATTTTGACAAGATTTCACTACGTCAAGGGCAATAACTCAAAAACTGTTCATCAAAAAAATTGCCAAATTCAAACTCGACTGTTGTCTTATCAATTCCAATGCTCACACCAAGTTTCATCAAAATCCATTGAAAATTATAGCTTCTATTGAACCCACAATAAAATTTTGACGCAATCTTACTAAGTCAAAGGCAATAACTTAAAAACTGTTCATCGAAAATCTTCAAATTTGAACTTGACCGTCGGCTTCTATTTTGTCTACAACAAATATAGAGGCAGGGGCAATAACTCCAAAACTGTTTATCGCAAAATCGTACTTGACTGCCGTCTTATCAATTCCAATGCTCACACCAAGTTTCATTAAAATCCATAGATAATTGTAGCTTCTATAGTGTCTACAGAAAATGAATTTTTACGCAATTTTACTTAGTCAAGGGCAATTACTCATTCATCAAAAAATCGTCAAATTTGAACCTGACCACCGCCTTATCAATTCCAATGCTCATACCAAGTTTCATTCAAATGCATTGAAAATTGTAGCTTCTATTGCATCAACAATAAATTTTGAAGTGATGTAAATAAGTCAAGGGCAATAACTCAAAAACAGTTCATCGAAAAATCTTCAAATTCGAAGTTGACCACCGTCTTATCAATTCCAATGCTCACACCAAGTTTCATTATAATCCATTAAAAATAGTAACTTCTATTGTGTCTACAACAAATATAGAGGCAGGGGCAATAACTCAAAAACTGTTTATCGAAAAATCGTCCAAATCGAACTTGACTGCCGTCTTATCAATACCAATGCTCATACCAAGTTTCATTAAAATCCATAGAAAATTGTAGCTTCTATAGTGTCTACAACAAATGTTGACGGACCGACAGGGGCATCGACAATATAGGTCCACATATTCATGTGGGTGTATAAAAATCTGTTCATTCGATAATTTCCATACATGCATACCAAGTTTCATTAAGATTGGATAAAAACTGTAGCCTCTATCGTGGATACAACAAATGTGGACGGACGGACGGACGGACCGACGGGCGGACGGACAGGGGTGACGACAATATACGACCACATTATAATGTGGGCGTATAATTATGTCTGGTTTTAATGTCAAAAATATGAAACCTGTTAAGATTCAGTGAGAAATCAATATTGTAGGCCTTGAATTAATTCAAAAGCAATTTGTTTGTTGCATATGTAAAATATCGGCCATTGCAATGTCGTGCGAATCCCAAATTATTGTTAAAATCCAAATATGGTTGAAAGTGACATTTATAAAGAATATATTTATATTTGACGTATGATGTGAAGTCAATAAAAGGTATCCAATGTTATGCTTTTTGGTGTTACCAGTAAAGAAACACCCACAGTAGGGACAAGGGATTGTCATTTCACAAGTAAGAATTTCAGATTTCCATATTTCGATACCACTGTCTTTAATGGAGATATAAAAGTATACTTTAAAGAAACCCACACTCATCAATTTTGCATAAGAGCTCATTTCATCCAAAATATACTTTATCTGGAATAATTAAGTCACAAGGTTTACGATTTCACCGAATTTGCACAAGGTCTTCTGATTTCAACCAAGCCTGTGCATAATTTTTCAATATTTTCAATGAGACGGGCAAAATACCCCCCCCCCCCCTCTCCAAGTACTGTCGGCGAAAATCTGTCGAAAAAGGCTGCAGATGAAAGTAAATCGACCTATTCAGGAGAATACCTGAAACCTTTATTGAGAGGCATGTGTTAAAAATAAAAAATAAAAAATGACCACGTTAAATTTTGACAGCAGTTGCAGATAACCCATAAAAATCAATGACGAGTTTCTTTTAAATCTAAAAACTAACAAACTCCACCTCAAATGTTTCACACATTATTAAAAAAATCATGTCAAAAATAAAAAAAAAAAATTGTCGTGTATATACCGCAGCTGTTATATCACACCGGACCGGGCGTCTCAGAAATTAATCATTTTTATACGCCCACATCGAAATGTGGACGTATATGTGGACGTATATTGCGGTCGCCCCTGTCCGTCGGTCCGTCCGTCCACAATTGCTTGTGAACGCGATAGAGACTACAGTTTTTGTCGGATTTTAATGAAACTTGCTATGATCATTTATATTGATGAGATCTCGGACAAGTTCGAATTTGGCGATTTTTCGATGAACGGTTTTTGAGTTATTGCACTTGACTTAGTCAAAACGCTTCAAAATTGGCTTGTGAACGCGATAGAGACTACAGTTTTTATCGGATTTGAATGAAACTTGCTGTGATCATTTATATTGATGAGATCTCGGACAAGTTCGAAATTGGTGATTTTTTGACGAACGGTTTTTGAGTTATTGCACTTGACTTAGTCAAAACGCGTCAAAATTGGCTTGTGAACGCGATAAGGGACAATAGTTTTCAATGGATTTGAATGAAACTTGCTGTGATTATTTATATTGAAGAGATCTTGGACAAGTTTGAAATTGGCGATTTTTCGATATACAGTTTTTGAGTTATTGCCCTTGACTTAGCCAAAACGCGTTAAAATTGGCTTGTAAATGCTACAGAGACTACATTTTTCATTGGATTTGAATGAAACTTGCTGTGATCATTTATATTGATGAGATCTGGGACTAATTCGAAATAGGTGATTTTTCGATGAATGATTATTGAGTTATTGCACTTGACTTCGTAATTACCATCAAAATTGGCTCGTGAACTGAAGGAGATCACAATTTCCATTGGATTTGAATGAAATTTTGTGTCATTATTTATATGTGTGAGATCTTAAACAAGTTTGATAGTGACGATTTTTTGGTGAACGTTTTTTTGAGTTATTGCCCTTGACTTAGTCAAAAGGCGTCAAAAAAGACTTATGAACACCACAGAGGCAACAGTTTTCATCTGATTTGAATGAAATTTGGTGTGATCATTGAAGTTGATGAGATCTTGGTCAAGTACAAAATTGACGATTTTTTGATAAACTGTTTTTGATAGAGGGGGGGAAACTACTATCTCGTAGTTCCGGGAAAGCACGGGCCTAGGAATCAGACCTAATTTTTATTTCCTCGCACCGATCGGGATTCGAATCCACGGCACCTAGTCGCCTAGCAGACGACAGTCCAACTCGCTAACCACTGAGCCATTCACCACCCTAAAAAAGTGGTTTCAGAACTCAGTTTTAACGAGAAGTACTGTCGCCTACACGATTCAAATGAATGTTTTCTTACACCCGCTCGGGGAGACAGCCATATATCCTGGCACTGGCAGATTTAGATAGAGGGGGGGAAAACTACTATCTCGTAGTTCCGGGAAAGCACGGGCCTAGGAATCAGACCTAATTTTTATTTCCTCGCACCGATCGGGATTCGAACCCACGGCACCTAGTCGCCTAGCAGACGACAGTCCAACTCGCTAACCACTGAGCCATTCACCACCCTAAAAAAGTGGTTTCAGAACTCAGTTTTAACGAGAAGTACTGCCGCCTACACGATTCAAATGAATGTTTTCTTACACCCGCTCGGGGAGACAGCCATATATCCTGGCACTGGCAGATTTAGATAGAGGGGGGGAAACTACTATCTCGTAGTTCCGGGAAAGCACGGGCCTAGGAATCAGACCTAATTTTTATTTCCTCGCACCGATCGGGATTCGAACCCACGGCACCTAGTCGCCTAGCAGACGACAGTCCAACTCGCTAACCACTGAGCCATTCACCACCCTAAAAAAGTGGTTTCAGAACTCAGTTTTAACGAGAAGTACTGCCGCCTACACGATTCAAATGAATGTTTTCTTACACCCGCTCGGGGAGACAGCCATATATCCTGGCACTGGCAGATTTAGATAGAGGGGGGGAAACTACTATCTCGTAGTTCCGGGAAAGCACGGGCCTAGGAATCAGACCTAATTTTTATTTCCTCGCACCGATCGGGATTCGAACCCACGGCACCTAGTCGCCTAGCAGACGACAGTCCAACTCGCTAACCACTGAGCCATTCACCACCCTAAAAAAGTGGTTTCAGAACTCAGTTTTAACGAGAAGTACTGCCGCCTACACGATTCAAATGAATGTTTTCTTACACCCGCTCGGGGAGACAGCCAAAACAGACTTATGAACACCACTGTTTTCATCTGATTTGAATGAAATTTGGTGTGATCATTGAAGTTGATGAGATCTTGGTCAAGTACAAAATTGACGATTTTTTGATAAACTGTTTTTGAGTTATTGCACTTGACTTAGTCGCAACACTGCGAAATTGGCTTTTGATTGCGATAGATAATACAGTTTTTCATCTGATTTGAATGAAATTTGATGTGATCATTTTTATTGCTGAGATCTTGAACAAGTTCAATATTTACTAATTTTCGATGAACTATATTTGAGTTATTGCCCTTGACTTAGTCCAATCATGAAAATTAGCTTGTAAATACAATAGAGACTAGGTTTCATCTGATTTGAATCAAATTTGGTGTGAACATTTATATTGATGAGAACTTGGATTAGACCTAAATAATGTTGGAATTTCTGCCTGTGTTAAAACAGAAAATATATTTTAAAGTGGGCGTATCTTGCTAGGCAACCACTTGTTTTAGTTATGTTGTCCACCTTCGCTACCTGACCTTCTCAATGTTCATTTTGTTTTGCTTAAATTTTGATCAACTATAGGCTAAAAGTACTAATAACTATCTTAACAATTGTGTTTCTCTATGATTCAAGTAAATTATTATTTTTATCCTTTCCCACGGGTATATCACATATTGTTTCACCAACGAGTAAACATCCTTAAAGCTGGTCTTGAGCATGGACAAATCCTACCCCCCCCCCCCTCTATAGCAAAATAAGAAGATAAAATGGAGTCGGGTTGGGTAGCCCACTCGCAGCACATGCACTGACTCTTTGGCAATATTTTTGAATGCATATTTGTATTTTGATGTCTGATCGTATCATGCACGTGTACCTGGCGGCAACATATCGCAGGAACATATAGATCTATCCATTTAATGCACATGAACTTGTATTTTAAAAAGAATTATTACGTTGAAATGATATATAGTTTTTGCGGTCACGTACTTGATCGCCGGAAGATAGATCTGTCCATTAAATACAAATGTACTTGTGTTTTTTTTTTAAAAATACGTTGAAATAATATATGGTTTTTGCGGTCGTGTGCTTGGTCACAGGGGTTGGGTTTGGGTCCATTTTATGCACGTGTGCTTGTGTGTTTTGGACCGGTTGCGCATTGGATTGTTGTGTGTTTTTTGCGGTCTAGTGTGGTTGATCGCCGGCAAATAGGTAATATCTACTTTCTGGCGTTCGGGTGCTTAGCTGTGGAAGGTGTGCGACGTTTTGGTTCGCGGTTTGTTTGGGATGCGCAGGTGCATGTGTGTGGTATGGTCGGGTTTGTTTTCCGGCGGTCTGGTGCATGGCCGCGGCAACTACATATTAAGTCCATTTTATAAACAAATCATACGTTGAAAACCTGTCCATTTAATGTACTTGTGTATTTTTAAACAAATTGTACGTTGAAGTATTGTATATTTATTTTGTGATTTATAGATCTGTCCATTTAATGCACATGTAGGCCTACTTGTGTATCTTAAGACGAATTGACGAATTGTATATTGAAGTATTGTGTATTTTCGCTTTGTTTTTGGGGTTTTTTTTTTCCAAATGTATTGCCCCATGGGCTGAATGTGAGACAGGACCATGTCCTTGTGTATTGGGTCTAATTCTGACCCATGTAAAATAAAGAGTTTATTATTATTATTATTATTATTACTAAGCCATCTTTATTAACGAATCAACTTAGCGATGACGCCGTGTTTAGATGACGTCATTCCTATCTAGTCTATTATATGATATCTATGAACCTATCTATTTCGAATGGGTGACAAGGAAATCTCAATGAAATAAATCAGTGTATTTATTAACATAAAATATATTTGGATAACAAAATTAAAGTCTTTTGAAAGGCCTAGTGTCCTATCTGCCAGTTTAGAAACCCTTCTTGATATTATTTATTACCAAACGTCTTTCGGCATATAAGTACGTATACATACAATAATGCATAATACAAAATTCAAGATGGCGGGAGATGGACAACTATTTCGAGCTTGATTATATTCCACTTTTAGAAAGGAATTTTCCTAATCGTGTTAACGTTTTGATATTATTTGATGTTAACAGTATAATAAGTTTGTACATGCTCGGGTTCTTCCAGTGATAACAACTAATATATTTTTCTCTAAGAAGTTGGTTAGATGGACATAATAAAATATTATTATGAAGTTCATCCTGAATTTCGTTAAGATGACAATTTGTACATATCCTGTATGTTTTCTTTATGTTCTCGTATCTACCTCTCTCTATCTTTAGAGAAATTAGTTTTTGGTACTCTAAAGATTATGACAGGTAGAATTGAAGTTCGAATTTATTTTCAAAACAATAATAAAGTCATGTTTTGATGAGTTATGGATATTGCTAATGCTTTGCTGTATGTAATTATCTTTCAACCTCTGAGTGAATTCAGATATGAGACATTTTTCATTAACAACGCTTTGGTTATTCCAAGCATACAGGAATCCATGATAACTCAAAGTTTCTTTAACATGATCCAACCATGGGTTATAACTAGCACCATTCATTAGGCAATTATACATAATATCATAACATGATTTAAACAATTGATTTTTACTTTTGAGAATTTTTAACCAATATTTTTTTATATGTACTTTTCTATGAACCTCATTATGGAAGCCTACAACTATGTTGTTAGAAGAATTTCGTACACCCATTGTTCTTTTACAAAAGCTAGTATCAACTTTTTCTATATCATCAGCCTTTGTGTAACCCCATACCTCAGATGCATAGTTTAGTATAGAACCAACATAATGGGTGTACAACAAAGATAACTTGGTTTTTATAGAAAAGAAATCATCTTCGATATTTCTCGAAAGCCTATATCATGCTTTTTCGCCTTGGGCAGCAATCGTTTTCTGGGTTACATTAAATTTACCATTGTAATTAAATACAAGTCCTAGGTAATTAAAATTATTTACAATTTCAATTATTTTTTTCTGATAGGTCCAACTTTCGTCTTTATGTATCTTACCACTATTTCTAAAGACTGTGATTTTTGTTTTAGCAATATTGACATTAAGATCGTTATCAGTACAAAAATCGATTAAAAGATCAAGACTTAATTGCAGATCTCGCTTAATAGTACAGTGTCGTCAGCATACATGATCAAGAATAGATTAATTTCCTGGATTCCGCTCTTCAATATCACTTACATATAGTGAATAGAGTAATGGTGATAGGGATTCCCCCTGAAGAACTCCAAGACTACATTTAAAATATTCCGATACCTCACCATTAAGTTCATCACATGATTTCAGTTTACTATACATAGACAATAGTTAAGAAATTTCCAGTAATTCCTTGTTTTATGAGCTTGTGCCATAGTTTCATGTGATTGAAAGTGTCAAATACACGGGAGAAATCGATAAAGCATGCATATAGCCTACGTTTTGACTTAAATAACTTTGATACTGTATTTTGGAGTACAAATATTGCATCTCTTGTACCAAGTCCGGGTCTAAAGCCAAAAGAATGAGTCAGGAAGTAAGCCATAGTCCTTGTCGAATTCGTTGATTCTATTATTTAGAATAGACGTAAACAGTTTACCTAGGTGACTTACTTAAGTCACTCCTCTATAATTAGTTACCTCATTTTTACTTCCTTTTTTGTATACTGGGATTATAGTCCATGCCACCCATTCCCCTGGGTAATCTCCTGTATTTAAAATAAAGTTAAATAACATCTGTGTAACAAAGGTATGAAATACACTCGAAATTCTAAAGATAGCTTGCCAGGCCAGGTAACACACCCTCCACCTTTACTAAGTTGTCTAAAAATATGTTGTGTTTCATAACCATCCACTTTTAAATTACAGTTTTGTCTCAACCAACACTCTAAAAGAAATACTGTCACAGCCATTGAATAGATCAATAAATGAATCATCTTTCAGCTTTTTGTATAAACCTCTCTGGCAATTCCATGCACATAATTAAATATTGTCCTTATTTACATCTCCCTTTCTGTCCTATTTTCTATATAACTGTCCATTGATATAAAGTTTATTATACACTAACTTTGTCTTGATATTAGGGTCCTGCTTTCTTTTTTCTTTCATCACATTCACCTTTTCTTTCTTTTCTCTTTCTATTTCTGGGGGGAATTGTTCATACACAAAATGTCCAGTGTATTTCAGTATTCTTGTTTTAAATCTCACATAATCTTTGTCCTTATGATGGTTGAATTCCACACATATTTTTCTTGGTTTCTTGTCCCTCTTATCACATCTGTTAACTTTGTCCAGTTTGAGTTCATCAACAGGCTTTGAATCTAGCTTCATGGCTTGTTTAAGAAAATGTCTGATTTTCTCTTCTGTAATTTGTGGATTTTCTGTATCATCCTCTGGTATTTTGGTGAAAATCAGATTATATTTCATACTTTTAGCTTTCAGATAAACCTTTTCTTCTTTCATCTTTTTCATCTCCAATTCATATCTATCCATTGATATTTCCATTTCTTCACCTTTATCCTTCAAATATGCAGTTCTGTTGTTTGAATTTCCTGGCCCTGCTACATTGTCATATATTCTAGTTATTTCTGGTTGCACTTCATCTCTAAACTCTTCAATTCTATTATTAATTTCTTAATCATCATCGTGTAACCATAACGTATAATACATATAAAAAAAAGAAAGATTTATTTAAATTATTTACCGAAGATATGTATTATGTATATATAATTATAATATAGTTTATTGCACAATATATTAATGTAAATATAATCTAAGTATGTAAATAAATATAATCTATGTATATAATATAATATAATCTATAAATATAGTCTATGTACATGTATGTAAATAAATATAATCTATGTATATAATAATATATGTATATAAATATATAATATGTATGTAAATAAATATAATCTATGTATATAATAATATATGTATATAAATATATAATATGTATGTATAAATATATGAGATAATGTATAATATAGGTAAATGTAAAAATATATAAGAATTATGAATTTAAAAATTTGAGTGAAATGATATACATGTATGAATATCACAAATGAGGCTGAGATCGAGAATGGTTATAGTAGCAAAGGTGATATCTCCAACAATCGATACAATAGATTATCGATTATATCACCGACAGGTTTTGGGGCAGAACGATTTGTCCAGATGATGTTAAAATAATGGAACATATGGGGGAACAGTTGGTGGTGTATCCCTGGCACGAATCGTACGAATTCATGCAACTGGATGGGCTGTTTTAGGGTGTTCGACATAAAGTGGCAGAAGCTATTCCGTAATGGTGACAAATAGTCACACGTTACAAAAAGATGTAACAACGTTTCAGGATGTTTATGGCAATACCCACACTTGACATTAAACTCTTGCGTGCTCCGTTTGGAGAGGAGGTGTCGAGTCGGGAGGGCAGAATGAATCAAGAGGAAAAGGAATTCCTTCTTCCCCTGATTCAGACTCGACTTCCAACGATTTTGGAACACACAAGAGAATGCGATGTGTGGGTATTGCTGATGCACTGTAATGGTATGGTGTTGTTGATTTAAAAGATTATTGTATAAAATTTTTGAAGTTATAAGCAGCTGCCAATTAATTTTTAGTTTCCTGAAATAAGAGGCTATTGTATTAATTTTATGTGGTGCCTGAAACGTTGTCACAGAATAGCTTCTGTCAGTGTCAAACTCCCTAAGAGTAAGACCCATCCAGTAGTATAACAGGGATGTCCATGGATATCTGTTCCCCCCTATGGTCCATTTTATTTGTTGGAGGTCGAAGGCCTGAAGTTTAAGATCAATATCACAAACCCCTCGTCGAGCGGTAGTTGAAGAGTGTTTCGGGCTATCCACTCGCTCTTTGCATCCCAGATGAAGGAGTAGATAGCCCGATTCAGCTCTTTCAGAATATGTTTGTTAGGTTTGATTATTCTGCCGACGTACCAGACTTGAGATAAAATGTAAGTGTTTAAGATGTGTAATTTTTCTGTGAATTTTAAAGATCGGTCTTTCGTTTTGATGATGGTCTGCCTAATTTTGTTAAGAATTGGATTCCAATTCTTATCATGATTGTTCTTGCCAAAATATATTCCTAAAATTTTAATCTGTTCTTTGATGTACATTTTATCTTCGTCTGGTACGTGGACAGACATCGCCCCTGTGGTATAAATTTCTGTTTTATTTTTGTTTATCTTTGATCCCGAGGCCTTCTCAAAGTTGCTTAATTCTTGATCAAGACTGGAGAAGGACTTGGGATCAGTTAAGATAACGGACAAATCGTCTGCGTGTTGAAATGTTTTTACCTGTCGGTGATAATTTGGTATATCTATACTTAATGTATCGATTGTTGGAGATATTAAGGGCCAAAGGGTGTATCGCGAGGGCATACAGAGCCATCGATAGGGGGCAGCCTTGTTTTACTCCCCTTTCGAGGGTAAAACAATTTGTGAAGGCTCCACGTACGTCGCAATACACCCTAAGGTCCTTGTAAAGAATGGAGATCCATTTAGTGATACTAAATGGAAGCCCCAATCTTTCCAGAAGGGTACTGAGGTAGGTCCTGTTGAGCCTATCGAAGGCTTTTTCCTGGTCGTAGGTCAACAAGGCCACCCCCAGGTCCTTCTGGGTAACATACTCGTATATGTAGTCAATGGAGAGCAGGTTATTGATGATTGATTTTTCTTGGCCCGCTCCCGATTGAGTATCATATACGAGTAAGCTCAAAATAGGTTTTAGCCTATTGGCTATCACCTTTGCTACTATTTTGTAATCTACCGTCAGCAGAGAAATCGGCCGATAGTTTTTCAGATCATTTCTTGAGCCCTTGTTCTTATAATGAATAGATATCACTGAGGTGCTCATGGTTTCAGAAAGATGTTCCTCAAGAAATACATTATTGATGACTTCCGGCATGTCGTCCTGGATGGCATCCCAGAACTTCAAATAGAATTCCTTTGGGATGCCGTCTATTCCAGGAGACTTGTCGTTCTGAAACCCTTGTAAAGCTTGTAGTATTTCTTGTTTAGAAATGATCTGATTATCTATGGCCGATACCTCTGCGGGCGGTAGAGGTGTAATATTAGAGCCATCGAGGTACTCGTCGATGACAGATTGGGGTATAGGGTCGGCAGAGTAGAGTTTTGAGTAGAATTTCTCTACAATGTCTATAATCTCTTCTCTGCCTTCCCTCACTGTTCCGCTGTCATCGACGAGTCTCTCGAGTTGTTTGCTAATCCCATTCTCAATCTCAGCCTTTTTAAATATATGGATATTATCCATGTCGCTTTCCTCGAATGGAAGACGGGAACGTATAAGGATACCTTTATTAAGTTTGTTTTCTAATGTTTTAGTCTGTTTTGATATAGTATTTATTTTATCTTTGTAATACTGCATATTCATATCATGATTATTTTCTATGTATAATTTGTCTGCCGCCAATTTAGATATTTCGTTTTTAATTTTAGTATGTCTATGATATGAATATTTTTCTTTTCCCCTCTTCCCACCAGAGTATCGGGCTATCGAAATCAAGTCTACAGCCCCGCCAGCACTCCCAAAATGTCTTTATTTGTAAGATGTAGCTCTCTTCTTCAAGTACCGACGTATTCATCTTCCACTTTCCCCTACCCCACCTACCTGAGCCCAGCTGGAGTTGAATCTGGACAGATTTATGGTCGGAGTAGGAGACGGTGGAGTGTGAGATACGTCGGACTTGATTTACGACAGACTGAGACACATAAATCCGGTCTATCCGAGTGCCCGTTTCACCACGAAGGAAGGTATAAACCTTTCGCTTCGGGTTCTTATGCCTGTAGGCATCAACTAGAAGAAACTCTGTTTTGATTCTATCAAACATGTTTAAAATGCCTACAGGTTGGCTGTCGAGTAGACCGTTTTTATTGTCCAGTCTGTCGTAATATAAGTTAAAGTCTCCGTTGAACAAATAGATGTCATTGATGTTATATATTTCTTTTATATGATGGTATAATTGTGTATAGAACTCGAGACCTGTACCGTATTCTCGAGTTCCATACACATTTATAACGTAGAGGTTTTTATTTTCGATCCTGAACTTCGCACTTATGACCCGTTCTTGTATTCTATAGGTGTTAACTAGTTCCAGGTCCTTCCTATATAATATAGCAACCCCTCTAGTGCGAAGGTCAGGACCGTTAGAGGTGATCAGTTTGTAAGGACTGGTGGCTTCGACATCAGCTATTGTCTCGTCTGATATGATCCCTGTTTCCTGCAGACTGATCACCTCCGACGTTTTATAATCCCTCAAGATCTTGTGGATTTTGGTCTTAAAACCTCTTGATATGTTTAATGTTGTGAAAAACATAATGAAATATATGAAAAAAGACGATGATATACGTTTGGTGATATGGGGTTATAATTTTGTACGTATGTCATCAATGACATCTATTTGTTCTTTTTGTGTGTAGACTTCCCCCTAGTTGCATTAGGGTGTTCTACACTGGAGCTTAGTTGGTGTAGCGGCAGTTTTTCTTGGTTTGCTACTTTTGGTTTCTTGTGATCCTCCAGAAGACTGCTCCTGTCCCGATCTCTCTTGCGATCTTTTGAGTTGGATCGCGAGGACAGGGGCGTGTCCTGGAGGGTCGTTCGTTTGTCTAAGGGAGCTTTTAGTTTCGTTTGGGAGGTGCTGGCAACGCTTTCAATAAGAAAGGTTCGCTGAGCGATCTCCTCCCTACTTCTATCGTACTCAGTTTCATCAAGATTCTCCCAATCGCCCTCGTCCGGTACCCAGCCCGGAGTGGCTTGCGTGTCCGGATTGTTTACATTGGACACATTGGGAGTTGATGTTTTCCTGACAGTATGGAGGAGATCACTCACCGTTTTGGCGATTTGTGTGGCGGACTTTTTATGAGGGTTGTAGACTTGGAAGTTGCCCGATTTCTCTTTTTCAGGGATAGGTGAGATTGGGGGCGGGGGGCGAGTTGGACAGTCCCTAGCAGTATGGCCTTCTGTTTGACAGATATAGCATTTCCTGTCTGGTAGGGGCTGGCCCTCGTACTTCACCCCCAATCTACATCCCTGGATAGTTATATTGGAGGGTATGGGGTTTTTCACTTTATCAGTGTATACAAAACAGACTCCGTTGTACATAAAGGGAAAATCCCTATATGTGCAACGGATAATTTTGGTGGCAACGCAGATGGTGATGCGTGTCCCTTGTTGTTTGTTGTAGAGGGGTATATTCATGGCCCTCTCTATAACGTACCGTACCCCTTTATATGGTTCAGCCCCGCTTCCTAGACTGAACCAGTTCTCAAAGTTCTTGATGTCGCCCTCCGTAGAGAACGACACCAAGAACTTAGATTGTCCCACATTTTGGAAGCATTTAATAGTGTGCAATGGGGCCTCCCTTTGTTGGAAGAACCCCAGCATCTCTTCCGATTTGATGTCAATTGGGGACTGGGGTTTGATCTCTACAGTAAATTTACGTTGTAACATGATACTGGTTGCCATATTGAAAGGCATCTTTTAAACGAAGAAAGGGAAAATGGATAAGTGCAATATAATAAAAAAAATTTTGTATATGTATATATATATATATATCAAGTTATATATATGTAATAAATATTTATTTATACATTTATCCACCCCTTTTCCTTTTTTTTTCTTTTTTTTTAATATGTGAATGAGGAAAAAAAAAAAAAAAAAATAGATAAATATATAAATAAATAAATGTTAAGCGATGGAAAAGTTAGGAATTTTTAAAAAAAAAAATGGCTATGTGATTATTCAGTTTACCCTATTGACAAAAATATATTTCTACATAGACCTATTGGTATAAAATACCGTCTAGCGTAATAACTATATGAAGTTATGCCAGTGGATATAGATTGGAATACAAAATGGACCGCCACAGAACTCTATTTCCGGGTGGCCATTTGCATCACAAGTTGAGCTATGAAAAAAAGTCAAACTATATCCACTCGCATCCGAGTTTTTATGATGAAAAATCTCGGCCTGAAACTTCCACTATTATGTTATACTGCCATCAGAGATATAATATACAAATTTTGAAAACCCTAGGTGGACTTAGCGGGCCGTCGAAGTATAAAAATATACCCGACCCTTACACACCGGAACGGAAATCTAATCAATATCTCTGTATTAGTTCGACTTTACACGAGTAATGTGAATTTAGTTAGTAAGACGTGTGGTCGTGCTAAACTCAAGTAACTGAATTAATTTCTTCAACTTTTTGGTTTAGACTTTGGATAGTCATCAAAATTTCATTTACCCATACTGGTTGTGTTGAAGTTAGTGTACTTGGTTGTGTCTGCATATATTGTTGTGCTTGTATATTGTCAACAAAACAAATTCTTATGGTTGATCCAGCACCTTTACTAAATGTCATTTAAAGATTATACTTGTATATTGTGTTGACTCTTTTGTTGTTGCAGCATATTATTTATTTGCTGTAGGTGGATGTTGGTATATTTCTTGCGATTGGTTGCTGCTATAGTGATTCATTTCTAAAATATTGATGGACAGCTAAGGAATATTCTAATTCAAAGGTTTTTTTTTGCAGTCTCCTGTTTATTGTTGTTGACAAACCGCACTATCAAAATGGCGATGGCTTCATCTTTTGGTTGCAAAATTACTAATGGTTTAAAGTAATTTAGCTAATATTCATCAAAAACATACCATGCGCTTCAATGTTGTTATAAAGTTGTTTAGGCGTATAAATCTATGGTAGAAGACTCCTTTTTATGTGGGATTTCATTATTTGTTCTCTCCTATCAACAAGACGCCTTTCTCCCATCCGCCATCTTGTCGGTTTTAATAGAACTTATTTTAAGAGGCTTTGATCATGTTTAAATTATCCCGTATTGAAGGGAATAAATTCAAATCGAAATGAAAATATATTCAGCTTTTTTGTCTAGCATTGGAATTTTGACGTATTGTATTATACAATGGGGAAGATAGTCAAATAAAAAGTATTGTCTGTTTTCTAATTAAGTACTTTGAACCTGCATCAGTTGAGAAATGACATGGGTAGTGCAACAGGCGAATTGAAGCAAAAAATGATTTTATTAGAAAGGTATTATACATTATATTACACGAATATACAATTGATAATATGGCTTCAATAAGTTGGTTTAATATATTTGTTATCCCGGGAAACTGATATAAGTATGATGTATTAGTATGATGTATTATATATTATATATGATAAATTAGTATGATGTATTAGTATGCTGCTATAGTGATTCATTTCTAAAATATTGATGGACAGCTAAGGAATATTCTAATTCAAAGGGGTTTTTTTTGCAGTCTCCTGTTTATTGTTGTTGACAAACCGCACTATCAAAATGGCGATGGCTTCATCTTTTGGTTGCAAAATTACTAATGGTTTAAAGTAATTTAGCTAATATTCATCAAAAACATACCATGCGCTTCAATGTTGTTATAAAGTTGTTTAGGCGTATAAATCTATGGTAGAAGACTCCTTTTTATGTGGGATTTCATTATTTGTTCTCTCCTATCAACAAGACGCCTTTCTCCCATCCGCCATCTTGTCGGTTTTAATAGAACTTATTTTAAGAGGCTTTGATCATGTTTAAATTATCCCGTATTGAAGGGAATAAATTCAAATCGAAATGAAAATATATTCAGCTTTTTTGTCTAGCATTGGAATTTTGACGTATTGTATTATACAATGGGGAAGATAGTCAAATAAAAAAGTATTGTCTATTTTCTAATAAAGTACGCTGAACCTGCATCAGTTGAGAAATGACATGGGTAGTGCAACAGGCGAATTGAAGCAACAAAATGATTTTATTAGAAAGGTATTATACATTATATTACACGAATATACAATTGATAATAATATGGCTAATAGGTTGGTTTAATATATTTGTTATCCCGGGAAACTGTTATAAGTATGATGTATTAGTATGATGTATTATATATTATATATGATAAATTAGTATGATGTATTAGTATGATGACTTATATATTATAAATGATAATATTGGTATGATGTATTGGTATGATGTATAAGTATGATGTATTAGTATGATGTATTGGGATGATTTATTGGTATGATATATTAGTATGATGTATTGGTATGGTATATTAGTATGATGTATTGGTATAATGTATTGGTATGATGTATTAGTATGATGTATTAGTATGATGTATTGGTATGGTGTATTAGTAGGATGTATTGGTATGATTTATTGGTATGGTGTATTAGTATGATGAATTGGTATGATGTATTGGTATGATATATTAGTATGATATATTAGTATGATGTATTGGTATGGTGTATTGGTATAATGTATTATATTATATATCATCAAGGCTTTTTCATATTCTCATAATAGGGATCAATATCACGTGATAAAGAATCTCCTTTTGTATTATAATAAGTATGACTACTGTCTAGTTTCTTCTTGTCATCATTATCAGAACTAGCAACAGACTGAACTTGTAGAACATCATAAGTAGGTAGTGTTTGATCTCGTCCTGGATTAGTTAAACCATCATAATTATTTTCTCTTTGTGTAGTTGACAGGGATTTCATATTTCTGTAATAGAGCCAGAGAATAAAATCAAAGTCAATCGTCTAGATTTTCATGTTGAAGACTTCTTTTACTTTTCTGGCTTTCCCTCGCTTGATATGTATGTAATTTTGCATATTGAGACCTTTATATTATCTTGTTTGCATAGTAAGTCTCATATCATACCAGATCCTTTGGAATATACCACTTGACACAAGCGTTATCACATAGTTCTTTAAGTTTTACATTTACAAGATTACCGATTGTCTTTATAAGTGCTTGAAAATAAAACAAACCTTGTAAAATATACAATTAAACCAACATTGATAATAATAGATATGATTAATAATGTACCTAACACTCCACCAACAACACTCGAATCTAGTAAAGGAAAACAAAAGTCAAACTCCAAATTACACAGTATTTGTTCCTGCTATGTATATATAAAAAGGATGGCGGTATACTTTTTGTAAACTTTTTAAGATCAATATGACTCTATTATGGAGGGGAGGTAACTTTTTTGCTTTTTCAGGTTCGTTCTCCGAGAACTCTAAACCAAATCGAGCTGCAATTAAATAATATGCGCACAAACTTCCTCTATAAATCATTTTAATTGATCGGAAGTTGTCTGTAAATAGTTTAAAAGCAGGAAATGAAGTATTCCTATACTGAAAAGTGTTTTTGAACTTACTATCACTTTGTGACACAACACACTGTGAACTCAGTGTAGAAGAAAAAGTAGATGATGTCAGATCTCTAGAAAAATGTGTCGTGGTAGCGGTTTCCTCTGCTGCTTTTGTCACTTTAGATGTACTTATTTCTCTTGTTTGTGCTATAGTGGTTAAACCTATAAGATAACCAAATAAATAAGTCTTCTAAATGTAATTGCTTTAAGCTCAAGTATAAATTAGGTTATAAAAAGTTTGACAATTTTATTGTTTCATATTATTTAATTTTTTAAAGAACTTTAGTTCACTTTTCAGTGCATGCCAACTCGTATAGCTAGATAGTCTTTTAATAATATTTACCTTTTAAAACACAATCATATTCTACTTTACTGTAAGCACTGATTACACTTCCATTACATACAGTATGAGTGGTATTATATCTACGAAAATTTGATAATTTACACGATTGTACTCCATTACACTTTGCTACTTTTTGATTCTCTTCAGATGAAAATTCTTTAAAACAATCACCAGGTTCTTCATTACAACATGTTGTATTTATACATGTAGACAGACCAATTATATTATTACATCCTGGTCTATATCCATA
>JAUJPP010000003.1:29280356-29297847 GCA_030562195.1 Nipponacmea schrenckii | reverse complement strand
TTTCTATAGAAGTTCCATAAAGTGTTGAAAACTTGATTTTTAGTGCCTGCTATTTTATCCTTTTGAACAATACTGTAAGGCTACAAATTATTGCGAGATAGAAATTAATGCGTTAAATGCGACCTATCCGCGATCGCATTAATTTGTATCCGCCTTTTTAAATACATATTTGCAAGTGAAATATATGGAGTTAAGTATTTAAATTGAGACCGGGCGGGATTAAGTAATTAAGTAATTATCTCTAAATTTGAAGCTGATTAGTAATCAATGACGTTACAAAAACAAAAGATTTTCACACTTGACTATTTAAAGATAAAATCCTGATCATTGTTCATGTCTTCATTTATTAAACACTTGTAGAACACCTATCGCGGATCGCATTTATTTGTACTCGCATTTTAGTCTCTATACCCCATGTCGCATAAATTTGTTGACGCATTAATTTCTAGCCTTACAGTATACCTTATAGGAGATAGCTCAATCTTGATCCAACAATAGTTTTCTTCAAACATCTTTTTGCTGATGAATCAACCTTTCGAATATACCACCCCACCAGGGTGCTTTTTCGATGTTAAATGACCATACCAATTTGTCTTACAAAGTCTTGGCTGCAGCTTTGAATGTTTTACCATTATCGGATACAACTCTAGTTGGAAAACCTCTTCTGGCTGTAAATCTCTGGAAACATCTTAAAAATGATGAAGTTAACATGTCTGGGATGATCTCTAAATGAACTGCTCTGGTTACACAGCATGTGAAGAGACATAACCAAACCTTTTGGACTTCTGTTGTACCATTTTTAACATACAATGGACCTGCAAAATCGACGCCGACAAAATTGAAAGGATTTGAAGGTTGAACTTTGAAATCTGGTAGATGAGGTGTATTTGGTGGTTGATTAGGATGACCTTCATATATCCTACATGTGGTGCATTGATGTATAAGTTTTCTAACATACTGTCTTCCTCTGATGATCCAGTACTTCGAACGTAATTCTGTAAGTGTCAGGGCAGTGATTAAAAGGGGTTGGCTGGCACAAAGCTTCTGATTTCATCCACTCAATTCTGAATAAACTGTTTCCATTCTTTATCTTCTTGACTAATCCAGCAGTAGGCAACTTTGGAATCTGTCCAGCAGTGTATACCATTTATTTGAAGTTCATATTCTAACGCTTTCTTGATTGAATTGACCAATCTAGCTAGGATAAGTGCTGATAAAAGTTCCCAAACTTGGTATTGTTTGGCTGTTAATTGGAACAATTCTAGTTTTAGATGACAGGAATTTTACATATGACGATGATGTAGTGACAATTTTCAAATAGACAACGGCACCATAAGCTCTGGCTGAGGCATCACAAAACCTATGTAGATGACATGCCAGAATCTTCTCTTCCATATTGTTGAAATAACATCGTGGGACATATATTGGCTTCATTTAATAAGCTGAGTAAATTAAATTTCTCCATTTTGATAGTAGTTCTCCTGACAGCGGTTCATCCCATTCGAAATTATTTCTGCATGTCTTGGAAGAGTAATTTGAATTGGACGATGAATGATGATAGAAAGCCCAAGGGATCATAAAATCTTGACAAAACACTATCTACCAATCTTTTAGTTGGAACAATATCTTTGGCTACTTCTGACCAATCAATGATAATCTGATCTTGAACAAAGTTCCATTTTTCTCCCAAAAACTTCTGACTTTCTGATGATGTTGAGTGACCCAATATAAATTTTGTGTATGATTCATCTTCTTCTTGAAGTGGATAGTCTTTAGTAGTTGATGATGAAAATTCAGTTGGGTTGAACTTTAATTCATTTGACTTGATCTTCTCGCGTAGTTCTGATGAGTTTGTGACAAATTTTCTCAAATTGAATCATCCAGTAGCAAATTTTGACTTCGATTCTTCAAAAAGTTTATAAGCTTCTTCGACGTTATTGGCTCCAAGGCTTAAATCATCAACGTAGATTGACCTCAGTATATTTTTTACCAATTCTGGATTCGTTTTAGCATACTGCTCTATGTGGTGCTTGACTGTAGCGTTGAGAAGGAAAGGACTTGACGTAACACCAAACATGACTCTGTTAAATCTGTATACTGATATCTGTGGATTTTGATCTTCAGGGTTTTCGTACCATAAGAACCTCAGGACATCGCGTTCTTGTTCTGCAACGGATACCATTAAGAACGCCTTTTCTATATCTCCAGCTAAGGCTATGTGATGATGTCTAAAATATTCTCAGTTAAAGGTGGCCCAGAAAATAAGCAATCATTTAGTGATGGCTGGCTTGGTCTCTGTTTAGCGGATGCATCGTACACTATGCGTAATTTGGTAGTGGTTTTATCCCTTCTAATGACAGGATGATGTGCTATATAATGTATTTTGCCGACTTTCCCTTGATTATGATCTTCAACCTTTTCGACTATATTCTTCTCCAGTTGTTCCTTCATAACTTTTTGGTATTCTTCTAATAGATCTGGACTTCTTCTTAGCTTCCTCATCAACCCATTCAATCGTTGAAGGCATAACTCAAAATTATCAGGTAACTTTGGATGAGATGATTTCCATGGAAGCTCTACTTCGTATCTACCATCTTTGAATTTGATTTTCTCCACGTGTTGATCATAAAGTGATCTTGACTCAATCCCAAGTGATTCCAAACCCCAAAAATCTTTGTAAACTGTCTTGTAAAGCTTGATTTGACTCTGACGAAGATATAAAGTTAGTTGAAACCATTTCTGGATAACCATTTTCTTGGGAACGTCTTGAACCATGAACAGGACCAATTAAAACCCATCCAAAACAGGTATTCATTGCAGTTGATCCACCCTCCCCCCGTATTACCTCTCCGGTAACAAAATTCCAATATTCATCAGAACCAACTAAAATCTCTATTGATACATCTCTACCTTCTAAATAGTCTGAAAAATGTAGATCTGGAAATTGTCTCTGAGCTTTATATAGAACTTGACCAGACAGACCGTCACAAATTCTTGGAACTACTATAGCTAACATGCTGACATCCCCATTGACTGTTTGTAGATGGACTCGTACAAACATTGAATGTTTGGGGAACTTCATTGGCTGCCCCAAAGGTCTTGATTAAGCCGGTTGTTCTGCGGACTGTTCGTAATTTTAACCTCTCCCTGACTGCTCCAGTGATATAAGATTGACTGCCGCTATCAAATACTAATCGTGCTTGTAGACTGGTTCCAAATATTGCTGGGTTAAAGATTGTAGTTCTTGCAGTAGGTAATAGGATAGGTGTTGATGAGTTTACATACACCGCCATCGATGTTTGACCAGATTTGGTTTGACTGTTTGACGATCGACTATTCTTTGACTGGTTAGGCTGCAACTGTTGACTAGAGCTCTGATGTCTGGTTTGGTTTCTCTGTTGATTCTGATTATTAATTTGACTAGACTGATGACTCCTTGATTTCTTGAGTAGCTGGCTGCAGAATTTTCTTTGACTTGACAAATACTTATATGATGTCGATTCTGACAGACTGGACATCTTCTTTCTTGATCGCATTCAAAACTCTTGTGATTTCTTTTGAGGCATACATAACATCTCCCATCTCGACGAAGAATTGCTTTTCTTGCTTCTATACTGGAAACTTTCGTACATCTGTTAGATTAGGTGTGATTCTCTGCAATATGTGCAACCCAAACTTTTCTTGACCAGTAAAAACAGCTGATGCAGTTGTTTGGTATTTTTTGTAACCAGGTGTATAAGACTTTGATGTAAGTTCACTCTTGGTTGGTCTATTTGAAGGAGTGGACTCTGTTGCTCGTTCTCTAGCTTCTAATTCAGAACATAGAATTACCATCAGATGATCTAGTTCCCAAACTTCATCTTTCATTTCTCAACTGACGACTAATCTGATTTCTTCAGGAAGTCTGTTCATCAAAACCCCCGGGTAATATACTGCCATAAGAACTTGGTGAAATTCCCCAAAGACTTCAGAGATCGTATTTGGGTTTTTACATTATCATACAATTGATGAAGATCCTTTAAATCATTACCAGTCACTTTTGAATTCATGAGAATTTCCATGTGTCTATTGATGATTTTCTGTTTTTTCCCAAACCTCTTCTTTAGGATTGCAACTGCCTCTTTGTAGAAGTTAAGAGAGATTCCTGCAACTGCTTCCTTAGCAGTTCCTGCTAATAAGGAAATTTAAAGGGAGTTGAATTTTTTCTATGGCTTCCAAATTATCATTTGAGTTGATGGCTGAGTCAAATGTGTCCCAGAAAGTGATCCATTGACTTCTCCAGAAAATTTAACAAGATCCAACTTTGGTAGTTTTAAGTGATAAGTCCTCTGGTTCCTCCTTACTGTGATTGAGAACTCATGATTTGACAAAGTTGTGCTAATACTATCTTCTTTAGTCGGATTATTTTGGTCTGGGATGTGAATTTCTGTGGTGGTCGGAATAGACAGGTTCGACTGTATGGCTGCCATTTTTTGTTGGAGTCTAATTATAGATAGCTGGATCGCTTCTTGATATTTGTCTGCAGTTTCCACTTCAGAATCAATCTCATCTTCATCAATTACATCTAATATGTTTTCATTAAATTCATTGAGGGTTTTAGTCTTTTCTACAAGAGCCTGTTTCAAATGATCAAGTCTATCGGAATCTTGAAGGCTTACGCCCGCTTCAAAATATCGTCCACTGTCGCAATAAGTCTTTTAGATGACGTTCTGTGGGCACCCCTTATTCGTTTCATACGGCTCAAATCTTGGGTATTGCTTCTTGAAGGAAATTGAGGAGTTTGGATAGATGCGGTCGGGGGACCATCTTTTTCTGACATTTTCCCGCCGAAATAAAATAGACTGAATTTTTACCGATTCTTGACTTGAATTTCTGAATTTTCTTGACTTATCCGTCTCGTCGGACCATATGGGGGATCCCAACTTGACCCGCTGACTGGATGGTCAGGCTATTATCGATCCACTTGACTTGACTTGACTTTTTTAGACCGACAAAATATCTGAATACTTTTCATTGACAATGACAACATCCGAATAAAAAATGAGGAAGCAACTCTGTTTGATGCGAGTAGAACTGTTTGACGCGAGCACTAAAGTCAGGTAACTCTGCAACGAATGAACCGCTCCAGACCACAACACTGTGACCATGTGAGTTTTGCATGACATCTCACCAACACATTAAGAATGATTTTGCTTGCTGGTAATTATCTGGAACATTCTGTGTTCTGTCACGAAATGGTAACACCATTTGATAATGACCATCTATCATTTTCACTGATTCATTCATCATTTGAAGGAACTTCTTGTCTTCCTTGGATAAAGCTTTTGTGTCATCTGATAATCTTTCACTGATTTCCATATTGAAAATGGTCTTTAATTGACTTTCTAATCGATCATTAGCAATTTCAATTGAAGTGGAGCTACTCTTTATTTTGAAAAAATTTACATTCACTTTGCCTTCATCTAGTTTTCCTGGTACACCATATATAAGCCATCCTAATGGAGATCTGATAGCGTAGGGTTCACCTAATTCACCTGTAGATACGTCATATGGAGTGTAGCCGAAGGAACGTTGATTCCGATCATAAGAGTGACTCTTGGGATACAGTTTCCCTGTAACTCTGGCAGTTTGATATGACGAAGATGTTTCCATTTATCTAAATCTTCTTGGGTGGGTGCTTCATTAACATCAACTGGAATTTGGTCTTGTATATATACTGCTGGCAAATCTATGAATGTGTTGCCATTTATATCCCCAAGTTTTCTTAATATGCAGGTCAGTATTTTTTGATCTTTTTGGTAATATACTGGTGAGTTTTGTCGGGGTGAATATGGAGGTTGATGCATTTGAGCTAGGGTATAAGTTGGCTGATATTCATAGGTTGGTTGAGAATAAGTATAATCAGGATTTTGATGAGGTTCATATCCTGGATGATGATTAGGGTCATGGATTGGTGTATACTCTCTTTTAGTTTCATAATAATGAAAATCACTTACCGCTGTTTGATTTGTCTTGGTTCTTGATAATTTAGTAAACTCATTGGTGATGATTGATGTGTATTATAATTTCTTCCATAATATTCATCCTTTTCAAATGGTTCCTTTTTACCCACGAATTCTTCTGTAGATATTCCCTTATTCTCTATACGGGATCTGTGAAGCTGGTTTTGAATTCCTCCAATATCATATTGTTGTCTATTCTCCATATTCGTTAATGATGCTGAATTAAGCTGTTCTTTAAAATTAATAACTGGTTCTTCCTTTTCGTACAAAACTCTAGTAATGGCTTTGGTTGCTTCTAAATCAGCATCGAGTTTGGTAGGTTGTGTTCATGCTTGCACTAATTTTACCCGTGTTGGAAAAATTATGGGTACAGAGTCTTTATTTTCTGGCCTAATTGTGGAATTCATAACTGGGTCACCGGCCCCAATCAGGGGTTTCACTCATATTTTCAACGTTTTAAGTTTATTTTCTAATGTTTCTATAAATTCAGGAACAAATGTGGACAGTCCAAGGAGAGTCCAGTCAATATCACTCTTCACTATTCATTAATCTTACGTTTGTATCGTTTTTAATATAATGTCGATCAGACCTACAGGATAGGCAGACTACATTCATCGTAAAAGTTCATATTTAGAAGGTAAAATGGGATTTTGTCTACTGCAAGATTGAAAATGCTCTGGATAGATTTACTCAATTCAATGTCATAAACAATATAAACAATTAAGTCTTACTTCGATGTTCGATGACGATGTTTCCTTTACAGTTCTAAATTCACAGTACTATTCATAGTTCATTCATAATTCACCTATTGTCCATACAGTTTACAACATTAATAGCAGGTAAAAACGATTAAAACGCAGGGGCGTAACATCCAAGCGATCCCTTTTCCTTTTCCCTTCTTTTTGAATTAGAATTCTTGTTTCCTGGCTTCATTACGTTAATATATCCATGACGTCAAGTCAGCTTGTAGCTGATTAATTAATTTGGACATTACACCGTTATGATGAAAACATTGTATGTTGCAGAGGACGTATAGCGAATTCTTCATTGAATGAGGAGACAAAATTTCCCATTCTACTACCAAAAAGACACAAATTCACGGACTTAGTTGTCATGGAAACCCACACCAAAGGATTACATTCAGGATCGTTACAAACAATTACTCAAATTCGCCAGAAATACTGGATTCCGCATATTCGACAATGTGTGAATTATTTATTGAGAAAATGTGGTTCTTGTCGGAAAATAATGGCAAGACCATTTTCAAAACCCGACCCTCCTCAATTACCACGAGAAAGAGTAACAGATTCTATACCATTCAATACCACTGGTGTGGACTTCGCTGGAACTCTGTACGTGAAAGACCATGGAAATCAACGGAAAATGTATATCTGTCTATTTACTTGTTCGTATTCTAGAGCTATTCATTTGGAACTAGTACCAGATCTGTCTACAGATTCCTTCATTTTAGACTTTCGAAGATTCATCAGTAGTAAATCTATGCCTCGTACAATCTATTCAGACAACGGAACTATTTAATTGAACCGATTTAATTGAAAATTCAAGTCAAATGGAAATTCATACCAAAGGGAGCTCCATGGTTCGGTGAATGGTGGGAGAGAATGATTGGAATACATCAAGACCGAGGAGGGGTGAAAAGCCAAGGGAACCAAGTCTTGATTCTTGATTTTAAACATAAAGATAATTATGAGTTATCTCCCGATGTACTTTGTTTTGTGTCAAGTGATCTGAGCCTTTAAATAATAATATTGCCACCAAACTGGTCTGTCAGTAAATTTGTAATAAGATATAGTTTGTTTGAAAACGGAAAAGTGATTCAAGTGAACTTGAAATTTTCATAGAATGTATATCTGTTGATCTAAGTTGAGATGGATCACTTTGCCATTTACTAATATCAAACAATCTGTGTGGCCTATTAATGAAAATGAAGGCTTATGATAAGAGTTAACTCCCCATATTCAAAATGGCCTCGAAAAGAATGACCACTGAACGTGCATTGGACTGTCTTTTTTCTCAAGAAAGCTCAGATGAAATAAATTCAAGCGGGAGTGAATATGATCCAAAAAAGGACAAAGGTATGTAGAATGAAATACACATTGTTTAACTAATCAACTTTATTGAGTTATTCTTTTATTCTGTCATTAATTTGTGCTTTACCGTGTAGATTTTGTGCCTGCAACAGTCCATGTGCTTCCAAAAAAGGAGATTTGGATCACTTGTGCAAAAATTAAAATTTAACAATTTATCGTATCAAATTGCTTTACTGTAACACATACTTCACAGACTACAAAATATTTGATTTCTTTCACAAAATGTACCTGTTAGCGAAGATTATTGTTGATTTTTGAGAATTTATTAAGGCCCACTTGTCTCCAAGCATCCACACATTGTTATCTATTTGATTTCTTTACTTTCAGGTGATTATACAGATATGGATGAAAGCAAAGCAGCCGAAAATAATGATATCAGTAAAGATGATACTGCAGGCACAACAAAACCAACTGCCAGAAAGCGACAACGCAAGGAATCAAGTTGGCAAAGAGTTAAGCAAAAATCCATGCGAAATTCAGGAATGGAATATACCAACAGAGCTGGCAAAAAAGTTGCAGCAAAAGAATTTAAGCGAACTTTTTGCAAATGCCAATTTTTGAAATGTTGTGATCGTGCTACTGAGGAAATTAGAAAACAAATCCACGCTGCTTTCTATGCTACCTCTGACTGGAATGTTCAGACACAAATCCTGGTTTCATCAGTTACGATCACACCTGTTAAATCTAGAAAATCTAAGGACCCTGCCAATTCTCATAAACAGCATACAAGGTTGTTTTATTTGAATATTGGAGATGTGAGGCACCGTGTTTGTAAAAACGTATTTTTATCGACTTATGGCATATCAAATAAGCGTTTGGATTATGCATTACGCAACAAATCAACACCCAATATTCAGCTGGCAACTCCTGATCAGCGTGGGAGGAAAACACCCACCAATAAAACATCCTCTGAGATGACTGACTCTGTAAAGGATCACATCAATTCCTTTCCTAAATATTGCAGCCACTATGGACAGAAAGATTCTGATAGATTCTATCTACATCCAGAGTTGAACGTTGCAACCATGTACAGTATGTACAAAAAGTCTTGTGAAGATAAAGGTCTTGATTCTGTTTCCCTTGCAATGTATTATAAAATTTTCAACACATTTTTTAACCTTCACTTTTACCATCCTCAAAAGGACACTTGCAAAATCTGTGATGTTTCTAAAGTCCAACTGCAAAATCAAACAAATGCACAAGAACATGCTGAAACTGAACGTTTACTTCGAGAGCATAAAGAGAGGGCAGAGCAAGGCCGAAGTGAACTGCATGACATCAAGAGACCCAGTACAGAAAATGATCTTCATGTATTCACTTTCGACTTACAACGCACCCTCCCAATACCTCATCTTAATACAAATGAAGTCTTTTATCTTAGACAGATGTGGTTGTATAACCTTGGTATTCATCATTATCCTGCAGATATCGGTCTCATGAACACCTGGAATGAGTGTGAGGGTAAGCGTGGCTCTACTGAGATAGGGTCCTGTTTGCTTGATTACATTAAGACTCTCCCGGCAGAAATAAAGCATGTAATTACTTACAGCGACACATGTGGAGGTCAAAACAGGAACTTTCCAATAGCTTCAGCAATGTTGTATGCTGTAAATAGCCATAGAAATTTGGAATTGATTGATATGAAGTTTATGGAATCTGGTCACTCGTTCTTGCCTAATGATACAGATTTTGGGGCTATTTCTAGGAAAGCTAAATCCAAATCTTGCATTTATACTCCATCAGGGTGGATAGATATCATTAAGTTCTGCCAACAAAAAGAAACCTTTTCAAGTGATTGAAAAAACACATGCAGAATTTAAGAGTTTCAAGACACTGGAAAATCAAATTTTAGTAAACAGGAAGAAAAATATTGAAGGTGATAAGGTCTCCTGGCTTAAGATAAAATGGATGAGGTTTGTGAAAGGTGGAATGACCATGCAGTACAAATATAATTTGTCAAGAGCTGCTCCATTTCACGAAGTTGATTTTCTACGAAACAGACGAACAGCTCATGCATCATTCACAGCTTTAGTTTTGTTTGTTTTACCTCAAGCCTACCCACATCCTCTCTTGTTGAAGAAAGAGAAGCATGAGGACTTACAGAAGTTACTAAAATAGAGGGGGGAATATGAGCCTGTGGGTAATATGAGCCACCCCATTAAAATAACCTTAGGGTTACTAAAGTGACCGTTTGTTCATGTCTACTGCTTCTACACCCTTTGATGACCTTCAGCAAGCCATTGGAATTGAATTGAATCATTTCAACATTGCAGGTAAATATTTATTTTTTAAATCAAATATCTGTTTTTTTCAACCAAGACCTTAAACAAGGATTCAATATAACATACAAGTTGTGGTCAAAATTTACTTAATATAAATATTTAAAGTCATGTTCAATTAGGCCAACAACAAGAGTTAAAGGGAGATAACTACTGCTGAAATAAATTTTAGACCACATTTATTAAATAATTTCAATGTGGGTAATATGAGCCGCATCAGTTGGGGTAATATGAGCCATGGGTCATATTACCCTCATACGTACTTCAATTGAAATTATAAGACATTCTTTTTTTATTTTCAGAAAAACTTAATTAATTGAAGAATTTAGCTCTATAATGCCAAGAACATACAAGTCTAAAGGAAAAAGAGGTCTTTTTACACAAGATGATCTTACAACAGCTATTGAGTTGGTACGAGCTGGAAAATCTGTCCGAGAAAGTGCAAAGGCTACCAATGTAGACCGCTCCACCTTAGGTCGCTACCTGAAAAAGGGGCTACCAGAAAAATGCAACCTGGGCTGCCAACCCATTTTCACTCCTGAAGAAGAGACTGAATTATCTTCTTATATAATAACATGTTCAAAGATGTTTCATGGGCTTAGTTTAGAGAAGACTAAGGAGTTGGCGTATCAATATGCCAAAAATCTTGGAAAAAACTTTCCCCAAAAATGGATACTGAATGAAAGTGCTGGTAGAGATTGGTTGGAAGGCTTTCGCAAGAGGAATGTCAATTTAGCTCTAAGAACACCAGAACCAACAAGTTTAGCAAGAGCAACAGCATTTAACAAAACTACAGTTGGAGAATTTTTTGACAACCTCGAAAAAGTTCAGACTGAAAATCTATTTTCACCTGACAGAATTTATAACCTGGATGAAACAGGCATTACTACTGTGCAGAGGCCTACCAAAGTTTTGACTGAAAAGGGTACCAAACAATTGGGTCAAATGGTATCCTCTGAACGGGGAGTTTTGGTGACCCTCTGTTGTTGTGTTAATGCTTCAGGACAGGCATTGCCACCAGCTTATATTTTCCCCTGAGTTCATTTCAAAGAGCATATGCTCAATGGTTCTCCACCTAGCAGCTTTGGTGTTGCATCAAAGACTGGGTGGATGACTGCTGAGCTGTTTCCAGTAATACTGAAGCATTTCATCAAGCATATGAATGTCTCTATTGAGCGAAAGGCTCTATTACTACTTGATAACCACAGCAGTCATATATCAGCTGAAGCTATACAAGTTGCCAAGGAGAATGGTCTAGTTCTATTAACTTTCCCCCCTCACTGTAGTCATAGGATGCAACCACTTGATGTTAGTGTTTTTGGCCCCTTTAAAAGTTATTATAGCTCTTGCATGAATCAATGGATGATGAACCATCCTGGATGTCATGTTACTATATACAATCTAGCAGAGCTAAGTGGTCAGGCATTTCTGAAAGCAATGGTGCCTATCAATTTGATAAAAGGATTTTCATCCACGGGTATCTGTCCATTAAATAGGGATGTATTTACAGAAGATCAATTCCTCTCCAGCTTTGTTACAGATAGACCTATTAATGTAGCATCTCATTCTGCAGAAAACGAAAATCCTGCATCTGATGTTCAAAATTCTAACAGATCACCACTTCCTCCCCTGCCTAAAGCTGCTCCTCGCAAGACAGCTACAAAGAGGAAAAGATCTGTATCTACTATATTAACTAAGACTCCAGAAAATTCACAGTCAAGTTCAAGTTCAGATTCTGAATCCATTCATCTTTCTGATTCTGAAGAAATATCAGATTTGGATGAACCAGTTTCATTAGAAATTGAAATTGGAAAATTTGTTGTTGTCGAATTTGCTCAGAAAAAATCAAAGATCCATTTTGTTGGAGAGATTGTTAAATTGACAAATGAAGATGTAATGGTTGATTTCCTCCGTTGCCAAAATAAGAATTTATCAAACCAGAAATCAAGGACTGTTATTATGTTGATAGGGACCAGGTTGTTGCCGTTTTACCTATGCCTGTTACTCAGGGCCGAACAGAAAGAACACTTAGTGGAATAACCTTTGCTGTTAATTTGGATGAATTTAATATAAGATGAGAAAATCTTTCTCTAAGTAATAGAAGAGTAAGCCTACATAATTACATACTATATAAACTAAATAAATGTTAATGAAATAAATGTATAATAAATTGATTAACTTGATTGTGATTTTTCTTGACAAATAGGAAAATGCCTCTAGATTACTAAAACTAATGCCAGTTGCAGGGTGAAATCAGGTGTTACAAAAGGGCATGTATACCCAGCCGCTCTAGGGAGAACAAACCACAGTAACTATCAATAGTTTCACTTAATATTTTGAAAATAACATGTGAATGAATAATTAGGTAAATTAGATAAATAATTTAGTTTTTATTGTCATTTAGTATCTTCACAACAAAATTTACAGTTGGCTCATATTACCCCAGGTAGGTGGGGTAATATGAGTCGCGTAGTGATTTCAATTTTCTAATTTTTTTTATTTAGTCTCTGGTAAAGTTGCTTTTTAATCCTGCCCTTTAACAGATGTATACGTCCTTATCATCTAAAGACCCTTTCAAGCTAAAGGAAAAATCATATCTTTCCACAAAAGAGGTTCAAAATTTTGTGGCTCATATTCCCCCCTCTTCCCCTACATACCACCAATCTATCATGAATTTTATAATTGTTTGCCAAAGAGTGATTCAACAGCTGACAATCTGGAACAGCATCCTGATGTATTGGAAGAATCAACTGATAGTGAATAATATAAACTATTAGATCTTGATTACTTCATAAGAATCAAAGTTTAGATTCATTTGTTTTACCATCGCATTTGTTAAAATAATAATTGTTGGTTCAACAATGCCAAAAATAAAGGTCATGTGCACAGACTTTCAAATTTGAATATTATTTGACAATTATTTGCACTGATAAGTTAAATTTCAACATTTCTTTAATAGATTTATATCACTTTGTTTCCACAAAAGAGGTTCAAAATTTTGTGGCTCATATTCCCCCCTCTTCCCCTACATACCACCAATCTATCATGAATTTTATAATTGTTTGCCAAAGAGTGATTCGACAGCTGACAATCTGGAACAGCATCCTGATGTATTGGAAGAATCAACTGATAGTGAATAATATAAACTATTAGATCTTGATTACTTCATAAGAATCAAAGTTTAGATTCATTTGTTTTACCATCGCATTTGTTAAAATAATAATTTTTGGTTCAACAATGCCTAAAATAAAGGTCATGTGCACAGACTTTCAAATTTGAATATCATTTGACAATTATTTGCACTGATAAGTTAAATTTAAACATTTCTTTAATAGATTTATATCACTTTGTTTAGAACAGACACAGTTTAATGTTTATGATAATTTGATTGTAATTGTTTAATGTTTGCCTTCAAAAATAAAATTTCAATGTGTTTTCTTTGATTCATATAATAGGATATAGTTATGAATACCTTGGCGCTATTTCTCGACGAAATAGAAATGAATAAACATTATATAATAATTTACCATAATATGAATGTTTTTCTCAAGATATTTGCTATGATCTATGGGGTTTTAAGTATGCTTTGTTATTAATACTGGCATTAATGTAAATGGCTAAGTGATCCAAGTGAATTTTGAACACCTGTAAAACTTCCAGGTGAGTGTAAAATTAGAAATTAGATAAGCCAGAAGAAAGATACACAACAAATCTATAGATATACAAAGGGAGGATAACTTCTTAGATATAGTGTATTAGCTATAAAAGTCTAACTTTAACATAAACTTTCTCAAAATCACAAATTCAAGACATGTATCACTTGGCTTCTCAGGCCTCCGATTGTTAAATTATATCCGTTAGAAATCTCCCATTAATTCGAACTGAAATTCAATAATCTTTATTTGTGTATTTGTTAAATGACAGTTTAGAGGATTTATTTAAAGCATGTGGCTAATAGTGACATTTTATATTACGGTACTGATTAACTTTGTTCCATAATTGACTTTTTCGTGCCCCGGAGAATGTCGCGAAATATAACGTGTTGTTAGTGTACAAATGTTTGATAACGTCATATGATCCAGGACGTTGTCACTACGGTTGAATTTAGAATAAACAATAAATTCGATAAAGGTAGACATGTTTCTTATTCTCCATCATTCACATTAGGCAATAACTCGTAGTAAATATTTTTCGATAGGCTTCATCCTTGGGTCATTAAAAACACTCAATCCAAGTTTCATTAAAATCCATCAAGGAATGTGGTCTCTATTGTGTTCACAACAATTGTGAGAGGCTGATAAAGTGAACACGTTTTTAAGAACAAGGGCAATAACTCAATATTTTTTGATTGGTCTGATTTTTAATAGGGTCTATCCTTGAGTTATAACAAACACTCACACCAAGTTTCATCAAATTCCATCAAGAATCCGGCTCCCTATCGTGTTCACGAGAAATTTCAGGAATTTCAGGACAAGGGCAATAACTCATAGTAAATATTTTTCGATTGGTTTCATTTTCAATAGGCTTTATCCTTGGGTTATAACAAACACTCACACCAAGTTTCATCAAATTCCATCAAGAACCCGGCTCCCTATCGTGTTCACAAGAAATTTCAGGACAAGGGAAATAACTCATAGAAAATATTTTTCGATTAGTTTTATTGTCAATAGGCCTCATCCTTGGGTCATTAAAAACACTCATTCCATGTTTCATTAAAATCCATCAAGAAATGTGGTCTCTATCGTGTTCACAACAATTGTGGACAGACAGACAGACAATAGGCTCTGCCGGATATCAAGTATAGGTCAGTGACATAAAAAAAAATTATAAATTAAATTTCTTAACAATCACGTTTAGTCAATGAGACAACTAACACTATCGGTCAATTAATTGAGTTAAGTAAGCGATTAACGGTAAAAGATCGTTAATTAACAATGAATTTGTTGACAATTATTAATCTGCTGCCGGTAAACGCTTCCAGTTCAAAGAGATAGACCATTTCAAACTACTTACTTTTAACTACATATATACATACATAACTGTATAATGGGAACAGTTGACACGATAATCCGTTATATGTTTAATCCTATAGTGCGATCATTATTCACAGATATTATTCCGATTTCATCAATAGTCAATACCAAAGTAAACATGCAAAGAAAATGAAACAAATAGAATTCTTGACGATGATAGCTTGCCGGTCATTGAGAATTCTTCATTTTAACAATTATAAAGTTGACAGATAGTTTAATTAAAGATCACTAGCAGGCTATTACTATTGAAATTGTACCACCATTCCTTGCAAAAAATGTGCGTACTGTAATTATATAAACTTTATGGTTTTTTATCAGTTTACTACTAGGTTATGAAACAGTTACTATTTATAGACAATTGGGGACGCCCGCGGGAATATACCGTCATTTTTCTCAGTATTGGTGTCATTAAAAACACTTCGTTTTTCTAATGATAAACCGGAAGTACATCGTCGGTGATATTTATCTTAAAATCGGCATTTATAACTTGGACAAAAATATTAAACTAGAGCCAATTATGGCACAGAGTGGGACTTTGCTATTGTCACAAAATTGCAACAAACAGGCCGAAACATCTGATTTTCTAGGATAAACTGACCAAAGTAACGGTGTATCTGCGTGCAAAATACTTTTTTGAAAAACGTCATTTTCTACAGACGTAATTCGCTGACCCATAAAAATGGAAAATTGGAAATTTTCCCGGATGTGCCACGCCCATCTCATTTTTTTTGGAAGTGAATCTAATCACATTCAAAATGTATATTCACGGTACAAATTCGAAGCCTGTACATCAAAAAGATCCAAGATATACACACATACATTTCAAAAAAGCAAAATGTACTTCTGCGTGCAAATTACTTTTTTGAAAAACCTTATTTCCTACAGCTGTATTTCGCTGACCGATATAAATGGTCAATTGGAAGATTACCCGGATGTGCCACGCCCATCTCATTTTTTTATGCGTGAATCTACTAACATTCAAAATGCATATTCACGGTACAAATTTGAAGCTTTTACATCTAATAGATCACGAGATATACACACATGCATTTCAATAAAGCGAAAATACTGCAAAATGAACTTTAATATTCAAAAATCCAAAAACTTCAATTTTCATTTTACAAACTTTTGTTATATATCGGAAGTTTATACCCTTTTTACGTTGAAACCGGAAATGAAGCAAAAATTTTGACTCTGCCAATGTTTTCATATTCGTGACACTTGAAGGGACCCCAATTTTTAGATCAATCGGTCTTAAAATAGCAAAGTTGCAAAAATGTGCAAAAAACGGCAAACAAATGTGTGCTATAAATTTTCGAATTTCAAAATTTTTTAACTGCTATCTTGTTGAAAATTGTTTCAAGTTTTCAAAAATGCAAACCCGAAGAAAATCGATCAAAAATTACGACTTATAGAGCAATGCAGCACTTCCGGTTTTGCAAGAATGTTCCATTTTATATTTATGCAACACGTCGCCACTACAGAAGGTCTAGAGAAGTTGAGATAATGTTGCAACTATTGCAGTCTAGGCGCAGTGAGGTGTGATAATTAAAAATGGTTTTGTTAGTCAATCTGGATATGTTTTGTGATTCCATATAGAAACGATTTGTTATTAAATCTGAATATGTTTTGTGGTTCGATATATAGAAGTGATTTATTAATCAATCTATGTTTTGTGGTTTGATAATATAGAAGTGATTAGTTACTCAATCTGAATATGTTTTGTGGTTCGATATATAGAAGTGATTTACTTATGAAACTGAATATGTTTTGTAGCTCGATATAGAATTGATTTGTTAGACAAACTGATTAGAATGAATATTAGTAAAATTTATCATTATATATTTTTACCTACTCTTTGCATTTTGATTCGTTTAATAGCATTGAATAAAGATCGCAAAATTCAGAAGCATCATCTTGAGAAAAACATCAAATCTGAAGAAAATAATTTCTCTTGGTGGCTGAAACCCAGAGTATTTTAAGTTTTAGCAATGTTATGACCTGGGTCTGTAAAAGTAATTAATTGTAATATGATTTTTAGTGTTTAAAACTGTGGACTGTCAGCA
>JAUJPP010000003.1:29255329-29279856 GCA_030562195.1 Nipponacmea schrenckii | reverse complement strand
TTGATGTGAATCTTTTCAGGTAGCATTACTACATCAACTTTATCGACTAACAGTCAAACAACTACCATTGCACCAACGGGTAAGAAAACCTTTTTTTTTGCATGATAAACTACGCTATATTATATTTGGTAATATACTATTAACAGTTTCACTTATTTTTTCAGTCACAACTTCACCTACATCAACTGATACAACATCTATTCAAACCACTTCCCAGCCTTCAACCACCATACAATTAAATAGTAAGTCCCTAAATAATTATTTCCCAACAGATTACAGTATTCAATAGACTGCATATAATCAAAAATATATTATAACTGTCAAGCCTATAATATAACATTCATTGCTAGGTTAGATGCTGTAACCTTCCGGATAACGTTCAATAAGGATGGCGGCAGATCAACTAAAATATTTGTCAGTATCCAATAATAGGGTTATAACTTTCATTTTGATTTTTAGGCACAACTTTTCCAATATTTTCTACAGCAACGGGTAAGATCTTTGTTTGCATCATACAGGGTATACCACACTTACTAATCGATATCGACTGAAATTTTTCAAAAATAAAACATCGAAAGTATGCTGTATGTATGATCTCTGTAATGCATTCGCTTAAATACTTTAGTAATTACTTATCAATGCTCACGTAGGCTAAAATTTATTTGATAGTTCTAAAGATATATATGGTTTTATTATTTATTTTTTATTATTTTATTTTAAACTAGAGCCAGACGTTGGTGAAACTAGCAATGTGGGTATGTAGATATGAAATTTTTTTTATCTATTAATTTAACCAAGTGTATGGATGTTGATGCGATTCCCGGCAGTGTACAGTTTAAAATTATGGTTGCCTTTATGGATATGAAAATAACATGTATATAGGTACAATTACTATTTAATATAAAGACCTCTTAGTGATAATAAAATAACATGTATACACCAACTTATACTATTTTATTTAAAATAACTCTGATGTGTAATATTTTAGGATCTATAGTTGGAGGAATATTTGGTGTTATTATTATTATAGTTATTATTATAATAGTGGTAGTGTTTCCGTACAAAAGGTAAGATTATGACATATTTACAGACTTTACCGATTCAATTGATATATTTTACCTGACAATATTAGCAGGATGTGAAATATTTGTCATAAAAAATGATACACAATAATTCTATGGAAGGGAATAGCTGCCATAATTAGATGCAATGAAGAAGTGTTTAATTCCATTGTAATACGTCAAATGACATGTGTGATAAAACAAGATACATTAATATAAAAAAACATATGACAACTTTTGTTAAATTAAATTGCTTTAAAACAAAAGTTTTATGTTTAACGGTTAGATCACTATTGTTTTTGTAGAATATAATATTACTAAATACATTTTACATTAGATGTATGTCACAAACCCCCCTCCATAACACATTGGTTATTTGTCGCGTGCAGTTTCTCCAATTACATTTCACTTTTGTTATATCTATTTTGTCGTATCTTTTACGTTCATCACATGACCATCACGTGACCAAAAAATGGAAATCATTTCAGAACTGCTCCCAGTGGAATTTATAGTCTTGTTCTTCATGACAGACGGTGAATGAATTTTCGCCACCAATTTCCATGATAATAATAATGATTCTTTATTTGGGTCAACAATTTATTATGCATAACATTTTCGATTTCTCATTTAAGTTCGATTGTTGAAGCCTTTGCTTAAACTGTCTCGCTGCTAAAGCCGCTTTTCTTTATTTTTTTGGCAATTATCTATTTGGACACATCATTCGGAAATAAAATATAGTTCACCGCTTCAAGAGATAATCAAGACCCTTAATTTAGATACTTGTACTTAGCAGACAACATAAGCAAGGTTGTGGAGCTACTGAAACAAGCTGCATCCCACCTCACTTCAAATTCCGAGGTTTTCTCTGAGCCAGAAAACCAGTCACAAACCACCGATAAGGAGTCAACTATTAATACTAATAATACTATCCGTCAAGAAATGTGTCGCCTGTTTTCTCTTTATAAGGCTAGTACCGAGGCCTAATAGTAGTAGTGGAATGGAGAGGGTCGATTTTTTGGTGGCAGCAGTACCAGTAGTAGATCAAAGCTTTTTGTTGGGGGGGGGGGGGGGGGTTCTGGCACAGGCAAATCATCGGAATTTGAAGTGAGGTGGGATGCAGCTTGTCTTAGAAGCTCCGCGACCTAAAAATCAGATGTGTCTAAATGGATCAGTGGAATTCAACCTTTTCAAGCAATGTCCCCATTTTTTGGTTATTGAAAAATTCGCGTCTCCTAGTTCATTTCAAATATTGACTTGAGTGATACTTAGAATGTGAGGACAAGCAATTTTCTGGGCTCTGATGTTTTTGTTATTTTACCTGGATGATATTACTGATAAAGGTGCACATTTTGGATAAAACATTGATGTGATGTTTAAGAAGACGCTTGGACATGAAATGTTGTTAAAAAATATTTATTATAGGTGGTAATTTGGGTTTTTAATGTTTGATATAAAGACTGAGTTGTATTGATAATTAACTCAGGTGTGAGCTAACTAAGAGCTATTATATCTTTGTGTGCTAGTTACTGAACTAAACATAAACTATTCAGCAAGTTGTTTAAAATGAGTGGAAAAAGACCTCAAGTTAAAAGGGGGAAAATATCAAGTTCAGGTGATGAATCGGATACCACAGCTATTTACAGAAGCCTTGGGAGTATAGAGGATAAAGTCAAAACAATGGCTACAGCTGAGATGTTTGAAGAATTAAACTCCAAGTTAAAATCTCTGGTTACTGTGAGTATGTTTCAAAATATGCTGAGAGAATCTATGGAGAAACTTTTTACTGACATGGAAAATAAGATTAGGGAGCAGGTCCATACTGTTGTGAATGAAACTATGGAAGCACACACAAGCAAGCTGACAAGTGCAACTGATGAAATTAAAACCCTAGAAGCAGAAATACATAGTTTGAAGCTTGAGCTGGAAGAGTCACAGACAACAATGATAGAAAATACCCTTAATAGCAAACAAGCCCTAATATCAAGTAACAGAAATGAACAATATTCACGCAAAAGAAACATTAAAATATTTGGTCTGAAAGAAAATGCTAACCAAAACAACTTAAAGACAGAATTCCTTCGATTGGCACATGAATGTACCGGTCTCCGAATACCCGAGGTGGAAATTCTAGCCATACATAGACTTCCATCACGAAACAAAGACAGACCAAGACCTATCATTTTGAAACTTATGACCTCTTATGCTAAAAGTGCGATTATGAACAAAAGACAAATGTTCAAACGTAATGGTATCCTACTCTTTGATGATGTAACCACAAAAAATACTGAACTCCTCAACAGACTAAAGTCCAACGATGAAATTGAAAGTGCATGGTACTATAATGGCAAGATACATGCCAGGACTAAGGATAAGGTTCGCACAACATTCGAACTATTTGATGACATACAGGAAAAACTAAGTGCTCTAAAACAAAATAAGAATGGAAATGTGAATGTGACAAATGCAATAGATACCTTTATGTCAGAATTAAGTCAAGGCATCAACCCAGTGATGTAATAACAACATGGGTGCTTTTCCATGTACTTGGGTTCACTCTTTGGATGATTTCTTCTGTTATGCACATATAACAAGATTTACTATGACTGAATATCTAGATAGTGTTTCTGTTTCTTTTTTATGTTTTTTCAACTCCAAATTTGCAAAACTTTATTTGACTTTTAACTTCAAACAACTTCTCATAATTTATATTTATTATTACGAATTTGAATTAGTAGACTTTAAGAGCCTTATACTGTCTAGTTTTATATTTTTAAAATGTAAATTCACCAATGTTACAAATATTTAGCATGAACTGTAGAGGGCTTAGAGATAAATCAAAAAGAAGGGATGTGTTCAACAAGCTAGCAAGTATGAAGTATGGTATATATTGTCTTCAGGATACACACTTATTAAAGTCTGATTCACAAATAATTTGTGCCGAGTGGGATGGCGAATATATTATATGTGAAGGTAAAAATAACTCTAGAGGTGTTTGTATATTATTTAGTAGGCATTTAGAATATAAGATAAAACACAAAATCATAGATGAGCAGGGAAATTTTATAGCACTAGATTTAGTAGTAGAAAACGATATAAGTATTTGTTTATTTACAATTTATGGTCCTAATCAAGACTCACCTATATTTTATCAAAAATTACAATCCATTCTAGAAGATTTTGATTCAGAGTTTATAATAATGTGTGGAGATTTCAATCTTGTTCTAGATTATGACTTAGATTGTTTTAATTACAATAGAAATAATAACCCTAACTCACGTAAAGAATTGTTAAATATAGTTGGTAAATTTAGACTTATTGATATATGGCGCCTGTACAACCCTTCCAAAAAATCTTATACTTGGAGAAGGCAAAAACCGACAAAAAAAGCCAGATTAGATTTTTTTCTTACTTCGGAGGAATTAACATGTCGATTAGATAAACCGTCCATTCAGGATGGTTATCGAACGGACCATTCCTCACTGCTATTGAATATAAGAACCAATACTTTCCAAAAAGGGAAAGGCTTCTGGAGGTTTAACAATTCTTTACTAAAGGATCCAAATTATACAAAGCTCGTGAAAAGAACTATTCTTGAATCAAAACAAGAATATGCATGCTTCCAATATTCTCGTGAATGTATTGGAAATATCCCAGACAAAGATCTTTTCTTAATAATTAATGATCAACTATTCCTTGAAATGTTATTATTGAATATAAGAGCTAGAACTATATCATTTAGTATTCACAAGAGAAAAACTGAAAATGCACGATTACAATTTCTGGAAAAACAAATAGGCTTTTTGCACAACTTTTTGCATGATAAAAGTGATGCTTTCTTGGAAGATCTTTATAGCAGCTATGTGAGCGAACAAGAATTACTTCGTAGTAAATACATGGCAGGGCTAATGCTAAGATCCAATGCAAAATATATTGAAGATGGGGAAAAACCATCAAAATTCTTTTTAAATTTAGAAAAGAGAAACGGAGTAAATCGCACTATCACGAAACTCATTGACGATGACGGGAAAGAAATTACAAAACAGTATGAAATACTAGATAGTATAAAAGTATTTTATGAAAACTTATACGCTTCAAAAGATGATTCTCTAGAACCAGTAAATTTAAACAAACTTCTTGGTAAATACAATATTCCGAAATTAAGTAGTAAACAAAGTGCTGGGTTAGAAGGGGAGATAACAAGTTCAGAGGTATTGGCTGTCTTGAAAAACATGAAACCGGACAAAAGTAGCGGAAGCGACGGCTATTCAACCGAATTTTACAAATTTTTCTGGTCAGATTTATTTGAAATGGGTTTTATGTCTGAAACGCAACGCTTAGGCATCATTTCTTTATTACCGAAAGCCAATAAAACAAGAGAACTTATTAAAAACTGGAGGCCAATTTCTCTATTAAACATAAGTTATAAATTATTATCAGGATGCATTGCGAAAAGAATAAAATCTGTTCTACAAAATATTATACATGACGACCAGAAAGGTTTTTTGGCAGGAAGATTTATAGGAGAGAATACCCGGATTATTCTCGACTTGCTGCAAATTACGGAAATAAAAAATATACCCGGACTAATAGTACTAATTGATTTCCAGAAAGCTTTTGATTCTGTTTCTTGGCGCTTTATTGATCAAACTCTTGAATTCTTCAACTTTGGAATAGAAATAAGGAAATGGGTTAAAATATTTAATACAGATTTTAAATTATGTATCAAACAATTTGGTGTGTCTAGTGAGTTTTTTAAGATTGGTAGAGGGTGTAGACAAGGTGATCCTTTGTCTCCATATATTTTTTTACTTTGTGCGGAAATATTAGGAAATTTAATTCGAGAAGATAAAGATATACACGGCATACAACTTGGTCACTCCGAAAAGAAAATTTTACAATATGCTGATGACACAGCTCTAACGCTTGACGGTAGCGATAAATCCTTAAGTAAAGCACTGCATCTCTTAGAGCAATTTGCTAAGTATTCCGGGTTAAAACCCAATCTAGAAAAGACATGCTGTGTTTGGATTGGGTCATGTAAAGGAAGCCAAAATAGATTGAATTCAGGTTTATCATTAAAATGGTCAGAATGCAGGTTCAGTGACTTGGGCATACATTTTAGTACGGATGTTAATGAAATACTTGATTTGAATTATAGTTGTAAAATAGGAGAAATCCAGAGTATGATAATAACATGGTCTAAACGTTATTTAACTGTATTAGGACGTATAACTGTTGTCAAATCTCTTCTTCTACCGAAGCTTGTTCACCTTTTCTCCAGCCTTCCCGATCCTAAATCATCTTTCCTGAAACAATTGGAGTCAATATTCTATAAATTCATATGGGGAAATAAAACCGAGCGCATAGCGAGAAATACCATGATCCAATCATTCGAAAAAGGCGGGTGTAAAATGATAGATATACATGCATTTCTAACATCATTGAAAATTCGATGGTTTCAAAGGTACGTGGAAAATCCAAACACTGCCTGGGGCAAAATCTTAGAATTCTCCCTTGATAACAAAGAAATTTTCTATGGCTCATTTGGTAATGATTATTTTAAACACTTAGCCTCACAAACAAAATTAACATTTTGGAAAGAAGTTTTTTATTCTATATATAATCTACAATCTAGGTTAAATGATGACTTAAAAGAAACTTATGACATTTTGAAACAACCAATTTGGCTTAATTCGAACATCAAAGTAAACAATAAAACAGTTTTTTATGATGACTGGTACAAGAAAGGCATACGCTATGTTGCTGACTTAATAAAAAATGATCAGTTCATGTCTATTGATGATTTTTATAAATGTTATAGTTTCAAGCCAATATTTACCCTTTTCTACGGACTAAGAAATGCCATAATAACAAAGTGGCCTATTCTTAAGGAAGAATTTATTAATATTTCATATCCAATTTATCCAAACATCTGTAATTTATTATATAAAAATAGTAGTTCCAATAAAATATATTCCCATCTTCTTCCAGAAAGAGTTAAAGAAACAAAATCTGAAAAATCCTGGGAAATTGATATGAATTTAACTAATGTAGATTGGTATGATATTTATAAACAAACAACAAGCTTCACCAAAGATTCAATTCTCTTATGGTTCCAGATAAGGTTAAACAATAGAATCATAGCAACAAATAACTTTTTAATGAAAATCAAATTACGTAACTGTGATAAATGTAACTTTTGCAAATCTAATATTGAAACTATCATCCATCTGTACTACGAATGCACATTTTCTCAAGTATTTTGGGAAAATATTAAAGTCTGGCTTTCCAAAATTTCCAACATTGAGATGAAAATTAACCCCAAAAACTGTATATTTGGAATCCAAAATTCAGAGCCTGAAATAAATCTTATCTATTGTTTAGCTAAATATCATATATATAAACAAAGACTTAGAAATAGTTTACCTAACTTTAATGTCTTTCGTGACGAATTGAAAAGATATGTCTCTCTGGAGAAGATTATATATGAAACTAACATGGAACTTGATATCTTCAATAATAGATGGAATTTTTTAACATTTTGATTCTTTGATCAAGCCATATAGTTGAATGAGCCCAGTATAACTTTAAATTGTAATATTTTCTTTAAATTTAAGTACAGACAGTTATAGTTTTGCATATATTTAATTCAATATAAGTATCATATATTATATATTTAGCTATGTTATGGTTGTTTGCAATTTGAAAAATCAGACATATGACGACATGACAGTTACAGCTTTGTATATATATTGATTAATTCAATATTATCACTATCTAGTGTATATTTGTATGTTTGTATATGTATGTATATGTATATGTATGTTTGTAAATAAATTTTTTGAAAAAAAAAAAAAAAAAAAAAAAAAAAAAAAAATATTGACTTTAAAGGCCTTGCATTAAATCTCAAACCAAAACATGTTCACAGACACAACAGTTTCTGTTTTTTTTTTGCGATTATATGTTGTTCGCGTGACCTAAAAGTTTTCCGACATCCCCAAGGTTGAAAACTACTGAAATAGATAAATGCCAAAAAAATAAAGAAAAGAAAAAAAATTCTTAACCTGGAAAGGGGCTTTAGCAAAGAGACAGTTTAAGCAAAGGCTTAAATAAGCGAACTTAAATGGGAAATCGGAAATGTTATGCATAATAAATTGTTGACCCAATCATTATTATTATCATGGAATTGGTGGCGAAAATTCATTCACCGTCTGTCATGAAGAACAAGACTATAAATTCCACTGGGAGCAGTTCTTAAATGATTTCTATTTTTTGGTCACGTGATGGTCATGTGATGAACGTAAAAGATACGACAAAATAGATATGACAAAAGTGAAATGTTAAAAGAGAAACTACACGCGACAAATAACCAGTGTGTTATGAAGGGGGGTTTGTGACATACATCTAATGTAAAAAGTCTTTAGTAATATTATATTCTACAAAAACAAGAGTGATCTTGCCGTTAAACATACAACTTTTGTTTTAAAAAAGTTTACTTTAACAAAAGCAGTCACATGTCTTTTGATATTAAGGTATTTTGTTTTATTACATATGTCATTTGACGTATTACAATGGAATTAGACACTTCTTCATTGCATCTAATTATGGCATAATAATTCCATATAATTCGCTGGAACGTTTAAAACGCTTTACAGTGATAATTTTCTACATTGTGGAGTAAATTCAACAACTACATCATGTCTGTGTCGCATAGACTAAATACTTATGTCAAACTTTATTTACAGGCGGAAAAAGTCACCATCAATAACACCACCATCAACAGATAAGAAAACGTTTATACAAACTGTTACACCACATTATCATGTTATTGATAGACCTGGAACTATTAATAGTGGTAAAGACATCAGTGGATATGATGAAATAGAACTGGACAATAAACCAAAAGTACAAGCTACTCCTGTAAATCTTAACTCTAGTATCATTAACAATCGAAAACCTAAAATCCAAACTACTGATAATTATGATCACGTGGGGGATGAGAAAATGAAAGTAAAATCTCCCAAAGGACTTGATAACTATAATCATGTTGGAGTTCACGATCATTCTGTACATAAAGACAATTATAATCATATCGGAAACAATCCGTCCGTGAGCTCTAATTATCTTGAATCAGATTATAATCATATTAACGGAGTATTTGGTACTTTCAACGATGAAGATGATTACAATCATATTGGTAACAATGATAACAATCATGTGATAACAGATGATAATTATCATCATATTGGATCTGGGGACATCATGGTGGAAGGAGACTATGATCATATCGGATCTGAAAGTAATGGTGACAATAATCAAGTTTATAATGATAATGATTCACCTTACAACCTGGCCACTTGTTAAAACGCTTTATAGTATTATTGTGATTATATTTTAAAATTCATCATGTTTATAAACTACGACTTTCACCATATTCTGGTATTGAAGTCTTCGTGTTCATGTCATTATCATTTACCTATTGTAAATAACTAAATAGCTACTTAACAATAATTTCGTTAATGCATTTCATGGCGAATTTTTTTTTCTGATGCAATTGTTTACCTATTATTTTGAATATCATGGGTTATTTGAAGAATCCCTGTGGCCAAGTGGTGTTTGTATACGATATATCCCTCCTTGAAAGGATTTTCAAACTGACAATAAGTACATCGTGTGTTACTTATATAATTGTCACGGACGAGGTGCTGGACGCATAATGTATATTGCGAAATTGTGTCAATCGTTTTTATACAAAAACATTGGCTATTAAATGAACAGCTGGGTAAGTTTCAAAAAGAAATTTGTTCTCATTGAGTCTCTGGAATGAACAGTGCCGAATATTCAAGTGGAAGACCTTATGGAGGGTGTGCAATCCCTTTATCTTCCAACAGACTGTGTGCAATCCAAGTGAAATGTGGTGATTTTGAGATAGTCCTGTGCAATGTATACATGCCTTGTGACGGCTTACATGTTGCAGAGTTGGAAAAAACATTAGAAGCTATCAAGGAAATTGTGGACCATTGTGCCCATTTTATTATAGGTGGTGACTTCAATACAGACATGTCCCGTGTGACATCCAGTCACACTGAAAGATTTAACAGATTTATCTCACTTAACAATTTTAAAGGGCGTGGGATTTTAAAGATAGTGACGTTCAGTTTACATTTGAAAGCTAGATAAACTATGAAAGATCAACTATAGACCTTTTCATTGTATCAGAAAATGTATTTGACAGTATTGTTACTTATAGATCTATACACGATGGTGATAATCTGTCTGATCACTCAGTTGTTAACATTAAGTTAGATATTCCAGTTGAATATTATGAGAACTCCAAGCTCAGTACATCTAGAGTTCTCAAATGGCAGGAATCTACGAGTGAACAGATAGAAAATGATCAATCAAAATTACAATAGCAGGAACTCTTCAGTCTTTGTAAGTCTGTCGGATGCTAGTCGCGCTTTCGACCTTGTTAATTATATGAAATTATTTAACCTGCTTTTGAAAGGAGGATTATGCCCTGTAATTACCAGATTTCTTTTGCTTATGTACATTAATCAAAAAATACGTATCGGATGAGGGAATTACACGACTCAGTCATTCAATGTTTAAGCAGGGAGGTGTCCTGTCGCCAATATTATTTACCATCTACATCGATGAATTGCTGAATAGGTGTAAGAAAGGCAACTTTGGTTGCAAAGTTGGAAGTGTGTATGTAGGAGCGATAGCCTATGCAGACGACGTAACTTTCATTATGCATAGTAGACAGGCATTATTGCACCTTATAGAGATATCAGGCAAATTCTCTTAAGAATATTATGTAAAATTTGATCCCGAAAAATGTAAGCTTTGAATTTTTAACCCGAGATCTGACATTGATAATGTTGTTAAGGAGGTTATACTACATGGCAAGGTAATCGAACAAGTTAGTTTAGAGAAACATCTAGGTAATTTACTTACTAATATATTTAGTCAACATGCTATAGATTCTTGTGTACATGCATTTAACACGAAAGTGAATGTTACTTTAAGCAATTTTAAATTTGTAGATCCATTTGTTAAATATAAGCTATTTAAAACTTACTACATGCCTCTCTATGGATGTCAATTGTGGGACTACTCCAGCAAAAATGTTACAACTTTTTTCTGTGCATGGCGCAAAGCAGTTAGACAAATATGGAATCTTCCAAAAAGGACACACTGTTCTTTGCTAAATGTTATCTGTTTCGATTATTCTGTTCAGGCACATCTACACAAAAAATTTTTTAAGTTTGCAAAAAGCATTTTAAATAGCCAAAATATATGTACTAATATCTATGACAAATTAGTATGCAACAGTTTGAATTTTATCTGTCACAAATACGGTTTATCTAAGTATGAATTGTCAAATATGTCTGTAAATAAAACAATAGTTGATATGACACAAAAATCAGAGAGTGAATATATAGTGGCAGGAACAATAACAGATTTTCTAATGTACAGAGAGAGTTGTGAAAGTGATAATCTAGATGATATAAATGATATAATCAGCCAATTATGTACATATTCATTATTCTTTTCTAATATGTAAATTAGCTCTTTTATACTAGTTTATTTATATTTATTTTTGTAACTGTACTTGTACGAATAAAGCATTATTATTATTAGTATTATTAAGAAAAAACGGTTGTTAAATCTCAATGAAATAAATCAGTGTATTTATTAACATAAAATATATTTGTATAACAAGATTAAAGTCTTTTAAAGGCTTAGTGTCCTATCTGCCAGTTTAGAAACTCTTCCTTTTTGATATTATTTATTACCAAACGTCTTTCGGCATATAAGTATGTATACATACAATAATGCATAATACAAAATTCAAGATGGCGGGAGATGGACAAATATTTCGAGCTTGATTATATTGAACTTTCACTTTTAGAAAGGAATTTTCCTAATTTTGTTAACGTTTTGATATTATTTGATGATAACAGTATAATAAGTTTGTACATGCTCGGGTTGTTCCAGTAATAACAACTAATATATTTTTCTCTAAGAAGTTGTTTAGATGGACATAATAAAATATTATGATGAAGTTCATCCTGAATTTCTCTCTCTATCTTTAGATTATGTGCCGATATGCGGTACTTACAAATTAGTTTTTTGTATTCTAAAGATTTTGACAGGTAGAATTGAAGTTCGAATTTATTTTCAACACTATAATAAAGTGTATGTTTTGATGAGTTATGAATATTGCTAATGCTTTGCTGTATGTAATTATCTTTCAACCTCTGAGTGAATTCAGATATGAAACATTTTTCATTTACAACACTTTGGTTATTCCAAGCATACAGGAATCCATTATTACTCAAAGTTTCTTTAACATAATCCAACCATGGGTTATAACTAGCACCATTCATTAGGCAATTAAACATATCATCATAACATGATTTTAACAATTGATTTTTACTTTTGAGAATTTTTAACCAATATTTTATTATATGTACTTTTCTATGAACCTCATTTTGAAAGCCTACAACTATGTTGGTAGAAGAATGACGAACACCCATTGTTCTTTTACAAAAGCTAGTATGAACGTTTTCTATATCATCAGCCTTTGTGTAGCCCCATACATCAGATGCATAGTTTAGTATAGAACCAACATAATATGTGTCAAACAAAGATAACTTGGTTTTTATAGTAAAGAAATCATCTTCGATATTTCTCGGAAGCCTTTATCATGCTTTTTCGCCTTGGGCAGCAATCGTTTTCTGGGTTACATTAAATTTACCATTGTAATTAAATACATGTCCTAGGTACATGTAATTAAAATTATTTTTTTCTGATAGGTCCAACTTTCGTCTTATGTATCTTACCACTATTTCTAAAGACTATGATTTTTGTTTTGGCAATATTGACATTAAGATCGTTATCAGTACAAAACTCGTTTAAAAGATCAAGACTTAATTTCAGATCTCTCGGAGTTTCACTTAATAGTACTGTGTCGTCAGCATACATGATCAAGAACAGATTAATGTCCTGGATTATGATTGCTTTGCAATAACTATTAATCAACCGCTCTTCAATATCACTTACATATAGTGAATAGAGTAATGGTGATAGGGAATCCCCCTGAAGAACTCCAAGACTACATTTAAAATATTCCGATACCTCACCATTAAGTTTATCACATGATTTCAATTTACTATACATAGAAAATAGTTAAGAAATTTCCAGTAATTCCTTGTTTTATGAGTTTGTGCCATAGTTTCATGTGATTCAATGTGTCAAATACACGGGAGAAATCGACAAAGCATGCATATAACCTACGTTTTGACTTCATTAACTTTGATACTGTTTTTTTTGGAGTACAAATATTGCATCTCTTGTACCAAGTCCGGGTCTAAAGCCAAAGAATGAGTCAGGAAGTAAGCCATAGTCCTTGTCGAATTCGTTGATTCTATTATTTAGAATAGAAGTAAACAGTTTTCCTAGGTGACTTACTTAAGTCACTCCTCTATAATTAGTTACCTCATTTTTACTACCTTTTTTGTATACTGGTATTATAGTCCATGCCACCCCTGGGTAATCTCCTGTATTTAAAATAAAGTTAAATAATCTGTGTAACAGAGGTATCAATTACACTCGAAATTCTAAAAAGTATTCATTAAGAAGATTTCTCGATTGACAAGCTTCGTTGAAAATAATAGAATATTTATATCTGTTTTGATCATAGATCTTGTTTTGGATTTGTTTTGGATATATATTCGAGATTATCACCTTCATAATGTTTATAAATGTTTTTAAGTTTACGTTCAGTTTGTTTATATTTAGTTCTATGTTCGCCTAAATTTACTCTGTTAATTTCAGTTCTTGCTTTATTGAAGCGAGATAACGCTGCCCGATAGTATTGTATAACTTGACGTTAAACCACGGCTTGTTACATTTTTTGCGTTTAACCGTATGTTTACAAGTGTCACATTTGTTAACAACTGTTACAGTATTGACGCATAATGGTTCACATATTTGCTTAATTGAATTGACGAAATTTCTGACGACGACAGAGATAGTTTACTTTCTTTATTGCAGTCAGTGTTGAGTTGGACACTAACCTGATCAATGTTAGCAAGAAGCTTGACAACAATCGTCTGCTTGTGTACAGAGTCCCATTTAACCACATGTCTGTTAGAAGAGCGCACACAAAAACACTTATTGTTTTGATTGACATATTCCACCAATGAAGTAAACAAAGAGGCGTGGTCTGAGTATTTATTAAACTCACCAATTTGTAACGGTTTAAACTTGTTTGTGAAGTTTTTATATTATGAATTAATCTATCACAGATGCACCGTTTTTGTTTTGGAATGTAAATTTACCATTATCATTCTGTAGTCCATTCTGTATGCGTAGAGAACTAACTCTGCACAGAGTCAATAATTTATTTCCAAACGAATTAGGCCTCACCGGGGTCAAGATTTCTGTATTTTATATTATCACTTGCATCCTCTTCATATTCTAACAACTCACCCAAATTGTTTTTTAGTTCAAGGTTTAGTTTATCATTTTTTATTACTTCTGTACCATTACCCAATTCTGCTTTTGAGATCACCATAAATAGAAACATCACCATATTGGCTGAAATAACCTACATCTGTCTTGAGTATCTCAAAAAGGTCACAATCTTATTAATTGTAAAATTCATTTTTATCAGGGGGTATATTAGCACAGCAAATAAACTGATCAGTTGCAAAAGTAATTTTTATCTAGTTTAACCCATATTAAACTATCCTTCTCAATTTTAACTATAGATATGTAATTAACAAACCGGGATTTGTACACAAGTACACACCCTCCACCTTTAGTAAGTCGTCTAAAAATATGTTGTGTTTCATAACCATCCACTTTTAAATTACAGTTTTGTCTCAACCAACACTCTAAAGAAATACTGTGTCACAACCAGTGAATACATCAATAAATGAATCATCGTTCAGCTTTTTGTATAAACCTCTCTGGCAATTTCATGCACAAATTTTAATATTGTCTTTATTTATTTATCTCCCTTTCTGTCCTACTTTCTTTTTTACTGTCCATTGATATAAAGTTTATTATACACTAACTTTGTCTTGATATTAGGTAGAGGGGGGGGGGGGACTACTATCTCGTACCTGGGAAAGCACGGGCCTAGGAATCAGACCTAATTTTTATTTCCTCGCACCGATCGGGATTCGTCTTGATATTAGGGTTCTGCTTTCTTTTTTTCTTTCATCACACTCACCAATTCTTTCCTTTCTCTTTTTATTTCTGGGGGGAATTGTTCATACACAAAATGTCCAGTGTATTTCAGTATTCTTGTTTTAAATCTCACATAATATTTGTCTTCATTTTATGATGGTTGAATTCCACACATATTTTTCTTGGTTTCTTGTCCCTCTTAGGTCGAGATGAACTTTCGGATTTTTCAGCCCGGTTCCCCCTTGTCAGTGATGCAGGTCGGAGGGACTGACATGGAAAAAGCGTCTAGTCGTTTGGATGGGACAATAAACCGAGGCCCCGTGTGCTACAGGCTGTGCACGTTAAAGATCCCTCGACAGTTGAAAATCGCAAAAAGAGTAGGCTAATGCCGCTGTCCTGGCAAAATTTCCCTCATTGCACACTGCATGGCGTTGCCCGTCTTCATTAGCCCATAAGGTGCAGAAGAGTAGGATGTAAAACTCCATTCATTTCATTTATTTCTTGTCCCTCTTACAACATCTGTTAACTTTTTCCAGTTTAAGTTCATCAACAGTCTTTGAATCTAGCTTCATGGCTTCAATGTCTGATTTTCTCTTCTGCAATTTGTGGGTTTTCTGTATCATCCTCTGGTATTTTGGTGAAAATCAGATTATATTTTATACTTTTAGCTTTCAGATAAACCATTTCTTCTTTCATCTTTTTCATCTCCAATTCATACCTATCCATTGATATTTCCATTTCTTCACCTTTATCCTTCAAATATGCAGTTCTGTTGTTTGAATCCAAGACTTAATTTCCTAGCCCTGCTACATTGTCATATATTCTAGTTATTTCTGGTTGCACTTCACCTCTAAACTCTTCCAATTCTATTATTAATTTCTTCAACTTTTTGGTTTAGACTTCGGAAAGTCATCAAAATTCCATGTACCCATACTGGTTGTGTTGAAGTTAGTGAACTTGGTTGTGTCTGCATATATTGTTGTGCTTGTATATTGTCAACAAAACAAATTCTTATGGTTGATCCAGCACCTTTACTAAATGCCATTTAAAGATTATACTTGTATATTGTGTGGACTCGTTTGTTGTTGCAGCATATTATTATTTGCTGTAGGTGGATGTTGGTATATTTCTTGCGATCGGTTGCTGCTATAGTCATTCATTTCTAAAATATTGATAAGGAATATATTCCAATTCAAAGGTATTTTTTTGCAGTCTCCTGTTTATTGTTGTTGACAAACCGCACTATCAAAATGGCGATGGCTTTAAAGTAATGGTTTAAAGTAATTTAGCTAACATTCATCAAAAACATACCAAGCGCTTCAATGTTGTTATAATGTTGTTTAGGCGTATAAATCTATGGTAGAAGACTCCTTTTTATGTGGGATTTCATTATTTGTTCTCTCCTATCAACAAGACGCCTTTCTCCCATCCGCCATCTTGTCGGTTTTAATAGAACTTATTTTAAGAGGCCTTGATCATGTTTAAATTATCCCGTATTGAAGGGAATAAATTCAAATCGAAATGAAAATATATTCAGCTTTTTTGTCTAGCATTGAAATTTTGACGTATTGTATTATACAATGGGGAAGATAGTCAAATAAAAAGTAATGTCTATTTTCTAATTAAGTACGTTGAACCTGCATCAGTTGAGAAAGGACGTGGGTAGTGCAACAGGCGAATTGAAGCAACAAAATGATTTTAGTAGAAAGGTATTATACATTATATTACACGAATATACAATTGATAATAATATGGCTTCAATAAGTTGGTTTAATATATTTGTTATCCCGGGAAACTGGTATAAGTATGATGTATAAGTATGATGTATTATATATTATATATGATAAATTAGTATGATGTATTAGTATGATGACTAATATATTATAAATGATAATATTGGTATGATGTATTGGTATGATGTATAAGTATGATGTATTAGTATGATGTATTGGGATGATTTATTGGTATGATATATTAGTATGATATATTAGTATGATTTATTGGTCCGATGTATTAGTATGATGTATTGGCATTAATGTATTGGTATGATGTATTAGTATGATGTATTGGTATGGTGTATTAGTATGATGTATTGGTATGATTTATTGGTATGGTGTATTAGTATGATGCATTGGTATGATTTATTGGTATGATATATTAGTATGATATATTAGTATGATATATTAGTATGATGTATTGGTATGGTGTATTATATTATATATTATGATCAAGGCTTTTTCATATTCTCATAATAGGGATTATTATCATGTGTTAAAGAATCTCCTTTTGTATTATAATAAATATGACTACTGTCTAATTTCTTCTTGTCATCATTATCAGAACTAGCAACAGACAGAACTTTTAGAACATCATAAGTCGGTAGTGTTTGATCTCGTCCTGTATTAGTTAAACCATCATAATTATTTTCTCTTTGTGTAGATGACAGGGGTTTCATTTTTCTGTAATAGAGCCGAAGAATAAAATCAAAGTCAATAATCTAGATTTTCATGTTCAAGACCTCTTTTACTTTTCTGGCTTTCCCTCGCTTGGTATGTATGTAATTTTGCATATTGAGACCTTTATATTATTTTGTTTGCAAAGTAAGAACCCCCTCATATCATACCAGATCATTTGAAATATAACACTTGACACAAGCGTTATCACATAGTTCTTTAAGTATCTTACATTTACCAGATTACTGATTGTCTTTATAAGTGCTTGAAAATAAACAAACCTTGTAAAATATACAATCAAACCAACATTGATAATAACAGATATGATTAATAATGTACCTAATACTCCACCAACAACACCTGAATCTAATAAAGGAAAACAAAACTCCAAATTACACAGTATCTGTTCTTGCTATGTATATATAAAAAGAATGGCGGTATACTTTTTGTAAACTTGCAAACATCAATATGACTCTATCATGGAGGGGAGGTACCTTTTTTGCTTTTTCTGGTTCGTTCTCCGAGAACTCTAAACCAAATCGAGCTGCAATTAAATAATATGTGCACAAACTTCCTCTATAAATCATTTTAATTGATCGGAAGTTGTCTGTAAATAGTTTAAAAGCAGGAAATGAAGTATTCCTATAGTGAAAAGTGTCTTTGAACTTACTATCACTTTGTGCCACAAGACACTGTGAACTTTGTGTAGAAGAAAAAGTAGATGATGTCAGAAAAATGTGTCGTGGTAGCGGTTTTCTCTGCTGCTTTTGTCGCTTTAGATGTACTTATTTCTCTAGTTAAACCTATAATATAACCAAATAAATAAGTCTTCTAAATGTAATTGCTTTAAGCTCAAGTATGAATTAGGTTATAAAAAGTTTGACAATTTAATTGTTTCATATTATTTATTTTTTAAAGAACTTTAGTTCACTTTTCAGTGCATGCGAACTCATATAGCTAGACACTTATTGAATAATATTTACCTTTCAAAACACAATGATATTGTACTTTACTGTAAGCACTAACTATTCTACCATTACATACAGTATGAGTAGTATTATATCTACGAAACTTTAATAATTTACACGATTGTACTCCACTGCAATTTCTTAATATTTGTTGATGTTCATTAGATGAAAATGGTATAAAACAATCATCAGGTTCTTCAGTACAACATGTTGTATTACTACAGTCAGACAGACCATTTATCTCATTACATCCTGCTCTATATCCATATGTTGTATTTATTATCTGTATAACTAGAGGAGTGGGACAAGATAGTTTGTGTGTTGTACATGATAAACTAGGTAGTCCAAAACATATTGTACTTGTTTTCGTACAACCTGAAACATTTCATATATCACTATACCAATGATACAAAGGAGATATAACCTTTTACAATATCTTGATTTTAGTTGTTAAAGAAATAATAACTTGAAATTGTACATGAGTTAAAATGAAAATTGGCGTATTATCAGAATTTATACAGAAAGGCGTTGGGGTTGCTCTTTCTATGAATTATCAGGTAAATCTTTGTTTAAAAAAATGACCAAGAATGGAATATTAATTCTAAGATTAAAATTTGAACTAACGAGAAACTGGAAAACTCATCAGGATGAAAAATAACACAAAATGACGGTTGAATATCTTTATACTATCATCCATCTGATCTTATTTCTATATTCAGTTTTCGGGGTCAATTATTTTATACTTCCTTGATCGCCATTTTACATTGTCTATTTAAAACAAAGAAAAATAACACCTTCACTTTTTACATGTTATATTTGCTGTTGGTGGAAGGGCAACAAATTTTAAATATCTACAATATTATAGCTAGAATGATGAGTTTGTACCAGAACTTACCTTATTATATTGAAGCTGGTATGTAAATAACCGTAAAGTAAAATTTATATACATGTATTGAATAACGTCAAGTAAAAGAGTATAATATCCTATATTATTACATTACGTCATGTGACTGGGGATTTTATTTTTAGAATTTTGTTTTAAGTGGTGAGAATAGGGAAGTAAAATGAAGGATCGCCAAAGGTAAGAATTCTAACAATATTTGTATACAATTTAAATTTTCATTTATTTATATTTTTTAATGTAAATGGTAAACTTTGAGGATCTTTACTATCGTAGCTATTTGTTAAGGAGGAATAATAAATTTCGTCGATGATTATTGACTTAAGCTTTAAGAGTTGGTTTGTCAAGAAACTGAAAGAGTACTGATATGCATTTTACTTAACACCTACTACTATAATAATACGTTAGTTTTCATGTAAATTTAGTTAATATTAGTGATACGAAATCAATACATCGAATTTCCGTCTTGTATATATGATGACTGATATTGTGTTAAATAGGTGATATTATAATACACATCCTGTATTGTAGTTATATATACATAATGTTTATAATGTTCTCTATTAGTTTACATAGGAGTATAAGTATTAATTATTATTATATTGTTGTAACTTGAGTGGATTACTATAATTGAAAGGTAGGCGAAGTACTAAGATTATGTTTATCTTTTATTTGAGAGTTTCGCCTAGTGTATATTTAAGCTGTGCAATTAGCTATAATTGACAGTATGTATTTTCTAAATTGACCACCGAATTGGTCCAACATGAAAAGTGTAAATGTCCACAAAACTTGAGCCTGAAATCTTCTTTTTGTTGTTATTATATACCCTGCATACTAGAGAAGGGTTATATCTTGAACATAAATCATGCCCGTTGTTTAAGCCCTTTGTAAATGAAGTATGTCACTGTATTGTGTCAATAGGGTAATTTCCCTTACTGTTTATCTTTATCTGACTTCCTGGTTGATTTTACGTTACAGTTCGCTAATATTTAAGATTACATATCAATGTCACCAATTTAAAGTATAATGGATAGAGAAAAATATAACAGTCTATCAAATATATTGAATACCGTGAAGTGGGTAAATTTTTATTGATATCACGTTTTTCTTATTTCAATTTATCGTACAGTGATCTTGTCTTGACGACATGACGATACCAGTGGTCAAGGAATTTGAAATGCGGGAATGCCCAGGCAGGTATTGTTATATAAAATGCAAGTCGAAGAATGCTAATGATAAAAAAGAGTGTTCACTTTAAAAACCGTCTACTTTTGACATCTAGTAGGTCCCTTGTAAATGTTTTCACAAAGGAAATGGCATTTTTCATTACATTGCAGATTATGATTACTTCGCTCCTCGTTTTTATCAAGGGGGAATTTAGTCTAGTTAGTTGACAGAATAAAAACATTTATTGTATTGCATTCCAATAAGATTGCCCTAATAATATGTTTATGATATATATTTTCAGATTTTATTGTAAAATTTGAGCAACTGATATCATGAAATGTATTTATTAACGAATTTATCTATTACCAGCACAATTTTATTGGCTAGACTTACATTAATAGGTGAGTTGAATGACGATACACATATTTAACTTTATTTTCAGACATTTTATCACTGGACTATTTACAACGAAAGTGACTAATTTTGTTCTTCCTTCATGTTTTCATCAAATCATTCCTGATAAACTATTTGAAATAAAAAAAAACATAAGGTTACAGCGAACAGCCTTTTCCCTTTAATGTAGTTTTAACTTCCTTCTGGTATGTTTTAACCTATGATCAAAAAAGCGATTTCTTTTACATTATGTTATAATGGTCAATAAAACTAAATCATTGATAACAGTCTATATCTGTTACTTTTTTGGGTATAATTTTAGGTTGTACCAATACAAGTACAGTATGTTTTGGAGTAAGAGGTCTATCATGTACAGCTCACAGACTATCGTGTACCAGTCCTCTAGTTATACAAATAATAAATACAACATATGGATATAGATTAGGATGTAATGATGTAAATGGTCTGGCTGACTGTAGTAATACAACATGTTGTAATGAAGAACCTGTCGATTGTTTTATACAATTTCCATCTGAACAGAATCAACGAGTATTAAGAAACTGTAGTGGACTAGAAAAATGTACTATACCTGGATTTCGTGAAGTTTTTGGTAAAGAATGTGGTGGAACTTATAGTGCTTACAGTAAAATACAATATGATTGCATTACCAAAGGTAATATTACATTTTGATACGAAACCACGTTGAATTGCAAATCGCACACACAGCGTTTAATGTTCATCTTCAGGGGTGCTTTAGACAGTAAGTAGATGAAATTACTCCCAATCTAAGAAAGAAATTTCCAGCATAATCGTCTAGTAGTAATGTTATTTCATAGAAGTGTTGATTAAACATTCTCTTAAGAATACATGAATAACAAGAAATGAAAATGGGTGAATTTTTACCTGTTAGCACGATATCCCTACCTGTCGACGGAGCGATGGCGATTACATGACCAAATTGGACTACTTGCCTGGGTGTTCTTATGTTGCGATAGAATATGACAACTATTACCCTCTATGCATTACTACCTTTTTTGATTATTATGTTAGGCCAACTCTTAAATTTCACAGGTTTTGTGCAGAGACAGACTCTACGACATGCTAAATACTGAAGCTAAGAAGTGAAGGGATGTGCTTTGATTTGACATACCTCGAGTTGCCAATCGCATAAAATACGCTAACTCGCTGATGAATACGACAACAAAAGACCTTTGGACGAAGTTCGGGACTCTTTCACATAATGTGAAATAACATTCACACATTTCACGATTTCTGTCCCCACAAAAGGACGTCAATTGTTATAGATGCAACGTGCAACGCGCATGATCTATACGATAAAACTGCGTAAAACCGACGCAAATACTACCGATTTTGCGTGTCAACACATAATTAATACCTAAGCCATGAATAGCGGCCAATTTTGGGTGTCCTGGGCATTCAGTGCTTTTTATGCTGGTATAATATGTGGACAAACCGAAATGTTATTAGCGGCGTATAAAACGTACTGATGAGGAAATCTTCAAACTTGGCCATCATGATCCGTTTACATAGGATCCATCGAATCCCTAAAAATAAGAATGCATTAATTGATTAAACTAAGTAATTTCAGTATTTTTATTCCTTTAAAACAAACTGTATCAATATTCCTTAAAATGTCCCGAGGACTAACTGAACAAGATATTTATATATTAAAGGGCATAGGAAATGATTTTAAATATTCAATTTTTGTGTTTTTCTATAACAAGAAGCGATTTTAGTATCAAATCCGCAAAATTTAAGAAAAAAAATTGCATCGGTATGTTTGCAATATGCATTTGAAATCTGGCTTTTTCAATATGTCTATCCTGATTACGCCCCTTGATTGTGACGTCAGGTCGGAACAATCTGTGAAACTCTTGACGTAACGTCATATACATTCAAGCTTATCGAGATGGCATCTCCGTTTGATTATGGCTAAGAATTCTGAGAAATACCAGAGATTAATCTTGGTATAAGGGTCCAACTTATATGTATAAACCTTTAGCAAAAAGGCCTCATGAAGATCAAGAAAATTCATCGGGTTCGGGGAGTGATAGTGATAGGCCTAGCGACTACGATGAAACTCAACAAGCTAATAATAATGGCGTCCCTATAGATGAATGGTACTTGGTAGCCAATTCATTGCGTCTAGGCCTATTATTGACAACAACTAGATAAATATGACAGTTTATGAAAATTTAGGATTCGTTATTTTTCAGTCGATTTTTAAAATTATAATACAAACGTTGTAGGAACTATTAATAAAATTAAAATAAGATCGGTCTTCGGATCGAATCCTTAATTTTTACCATCGTTCTACTTTCTAGTCTTACCGAATGAAGAAAATTGTATCTGGGCCTTTTAGTTTCGTTTTGCAACGTAATCAGTTGCCTAAATAAGTTTGTACAAGATATAAGATAGCAGTATGTTTTCCTGTTAGGCACGGGCACTTGTTATTCCCCTCGGGCCAAGAAAATAAAATATATATTCTACTTTCACTTTCAAATCGCGTTAGTTGTATAGCTATTCTCCGGACCCTGTGGGTTCTTACTCTTTGGAAAGATTTTTTTATTTCGATGGGGTTGTCGAGTAAAATTATACGTTTATAAGACCGAAAGTTTGGTCTAATATGAACAAATTGTTTTGCAATTTATTGTTAACCTAAATCCCTTTCGACAGTAATTGTCTTTTCATTTGCCTTCGATTGCCTCTTCTTGGTAGGCCTACACTGCTACAGCCTCGCCGACAACGGACGGTTGAGTTTTTCTTTTTTTTTTGATGGACACTTCGGGTTTTACCAAGAAATCGAAAATCGCTGACATTGCATCATTTTTTAATAGCACGATCTTGTAGCCAACCGATTTCGCAATATCAAGATCTATCGTAAACTGGTTTTTTTTCGAAGCGATTCCAATCTTGAATTTTCATTTGGTTTATGCCCCCTATAGCCAGCTCTCTTTATGTTGATAACCCAACGTTTATATTATATTCGGATCCGATGGAAACTCGTACAAAGCTATCTTTTGTCCCGATCTTACTTCACAGTTGAAGACAGCACATAAAACCATCTTATTTTACAAATTAATACAACTTGTAAGCAGAATCAATAGTGTACGGTAGCAGGCTATCCAATACGACGCTATGTTCCGACCTGACGTCACAATCAAGGGACGTAAGCGTGATCAGATTAAAGCACCTAATAATATTAACACACTTCTACGGCCTATATCTTATGAACGGGAGTTCAAAAAATAAAAAAAAACTTTATTTTTTATTTTTGATATGAAATAGTTGATAAAAACGATAAAATTGACGTTTTCAAAATTTCCATTTCCTATGCCCTTTAAATAATGAAATA
>JAUJPP010000003.1:29235860-29254829 GCA_030562195.1 Nipponacmea schrenckii | reverse complement strand
TAATAGTTTTCGCATGAACTCGTTTTGTACTTTTTCAACATCCTTTGACAAATTGAACCCCCAGACTTCACATCCATACATTAGAACAGACTTAACTAAAGAATCATAAATTTTCAATTTACAGTCAATAGACATATTTAACTGATTAAAAATGAAATATAATGAATACAAAGCTTTCCTACCCTGATCATGTAACCGTTTTTGTGTAGCATTAAAATGACCATTGTAATTTAGAAGAATTCCCAGATATATGTATGAATCGACAACTTCCAATTCATTTCCATTTACGAACCACTTATCTTTAATGGCCTGATTACCTTTTCTGAACACTACAATCTTTGATTTTTCTTCATTAATATACAATTTCCATTTCGTACAGAACACATAAAATAGATCTAACAAACGTTGTAATTCTTTTGGACACTTGCAGAATAAAACCGTATCATCCGCAAACATTAAAATAAATAAGATTCTATATCTAACAACACAAAAATCATTTATATTATAAGTTTCAGGGAATAAATTAGTTTCAACGTCATACATAAAAAGTAAAAACAATATAGGAGACATTGGTTCGCCTTGTTTTACACCCATTTGGCATTTAAAACTATCAGATATCTCACCATTTACTCTAACATGTATCTTAACATCATCATATATTGCTTTTATAATTTTAATAAATTTACAGCTACTACCAAATTGGTGAAGTTTGAGGAATAATAAATTATCGTATAGAAAACTTCAGTATCCAAATATCACATTGTTTAGAAACCTTCTGTCTGTAATTATCACATCATTTAGAAATCTTCGGTATTTAATTATCACATCGTATAGAAATCTTCAGTATCTAATTATCACATTGTTTAGAAACCTTCAGTCTTTAATTATCACACCTATAGAAATCTTCAGTCTTTAATTATCACATCATTTAGAGATCTTTAGTATCTAATTATCACATTGTTTAGAAACCTTCAGTCTGTAATTATCATATCATTTATAAATCTTCAGTCTTTAATTATCACATCCTTTAGAAATCTTCAGTCTGTAATTGTAACATATTTTAGAAATCTTCAGTCTTTAATTATCACACCGTTTAGAAATCTTCAGTCTTTAATTATCACATCATTTAGAAATCTTCAGTCGTTAATTATCACATCGTTTAAAAATCTTCAGTCTGTAATTGTCACATCTGTTTCTAATCTTCAGTGTATCTAATTATCACATTGTTTAGAAACCTCCAGTCTGTAATTATCATATCATTTATAAATCTTCAGTCTTTAATTATCACATCGTTTAGAAATCTGTAGTCTGTGATTGTAACATATTTTTGAAATCTTCAGTCTTTAATTATCACATCGTTTAGAAACTTTCATTCGGTAATTGCCACATCTTTTATAAATCTTCAGTCGTTAATTATATACCATTTAGAAATCTCCAGTCTTTAATTATCACATCGTTTAAAAATCTTCAGTCTGTAACTGTCACATCTGTTTCTAATCTTCAGTGTATAGTTTATACAAATTACCTGATGTTGCAGGCTATAGCTTGCAGACCTCCCCTTTATTTATTAGGGCTGCTTACCAACATCTATTTCAGAATCATAATCATAAAGCCGGTGTAGCAGTATGAGATGTCCACCAGTTTGAGATCTCCAAATTGTTTTACGCATGCGTTGATCGAACGTCATCGCGAGTGACGGTGAACGTTTTATTTCGCCAGTTTCAGATGTCCAATTTCATAAATAATTTACATTTTCTCAAAATATTTAGTTCAAGTAATGTTTAAGGGTGACATGAAATCATTTCATACTCCATTTCATTTTAATGAAAACGTTTCACAATGCCAAATAAAACCCTCAGTTTTCAACTTTAGGCAAAATGACGATCGTATTTTTCACAACTTTGTTGTAGGCCTACTACTCAAGGAAGTTGCTAAATGCTACATTTAGAAACTTTCGATCATACAATTTCCGCATCATTTTAGGCCTCTTTCCTTTTCATCGTGATATTTAATACTTCTTGCTTTAATTTTTTATTTTTCAAAACCTTTCTAAATGACAAACAACTCTGCACAATAACTTACAAAGTTAAACGACGAAAAGTTTAATTGCTCGACCTTGAACTTGTACGAGGAAAGGGAGTTACTCAATACTAAACAAAGAAACCGACGATCAACGAGGACCGATTTACTTAATCATTTTTAATCATTTGTATCCACAATTGATAAAGATCACAACCAAACAATCTTTAATTGTTTTCTAAAACAGTTTTCTTTTTAACAGCTGCTTGGGATACATTCATAACTGAGATTTTCAAAAAAATTACTATCCCGAGCAGTCAAACTTAGGCTAGGCCTAGGCCTACTTTTTAACTACTTTTCTTGACTTCAGAATTTCTGGGAACTATGTGCACGTGGGCCGACTTGAATAAAACCTATTAAATTTTATCATGGGTTAAAAGTAACTTGCCACCTAACCAGTGGCCTCAAATATTTGATAAAGGTGCCATTGAAGATGTAACATAGCCATTGTTCTTTTCAAGTTGAGAAAAATAAAGAATATATAAAAAAATATTCCACCTAAATGGTAAATAGATCGAATGCCCAACATTTTATAATTTTTGAGAGCCCCAGCCTTTTCTGATTATTAATAGAACAACACTGAAAAAGCTATGATTGATATCTTTCCAGCTAGATTGTTCTAGATTCCAGTTTATTTCAGGTCAGATGTTTTTTAGCAGATAATTGTACCCTTGACATTGACTGTTCAGGAAAATAAATTAATAAATAAATAAGCACAAAACTCATTTTGGAAAACCACAATATCTGGACAGTCTGTTGATAAAGCACAATAAATGTCTTTAAATGTAAACAGATTACATTCACTGATAACTAAGGCACACCTTTCACTAATGTAGGTTCTAGTCGAGTTTCAGTTTCATTCCAATGGCCCACAGAGGTAAAAAAATATATTTTTAAGCTATATTTATACAACAATGAATCAATTTGTAATATTTTATTATTCAAATCACCTTTTAAAATTCGATGGACATGAGATATTGGATAAGGCATTTCAAACTGCTGGACATCTCAAACTGTCACACCGGCACTGATGCTGAATGTAGCGGATTGACTAAAACATTGAGCTCTTACTATCGAGACCAAAATATTGTTTGGTAAAATGAGGAAAACTTTAACTTCACGTTTTGATTTTTTCATTTTTCTTGCCTTGATTAAAGAAGAGAGTAGAGGTACTAACCACGGGGGAAACTGGTCAAAGCATTTAAGTTATTAGGCTACATTTCATATAGAGTATCTATAAATAACACAAGGTTTGATTCTATTCAGTTGGGCATTCTCGTGGGAACTAGTGCAACCGATCGACCACTCAGCTAATTATATGTAAAAAACCTTAATTGGCTTAAGAAATTAATATTATAAACCTTATCTTAATTGCTGTTAATGTTAAACATTAATGTTGATTTTAAATTTCATGTAGGTAGCATAATATATAAATCTATTTAAGTAACTGATTTATATTATTTATCATGGTCTTGGGATATTCTTTTTCAGTTGAAATAAATATGTCGATCTTAAAGACTGATTTTCCAATTAAAACATCATTTTAATATATCAAGTAACAAATTAGACATCATTATTTCATGTTTGAATTTCAAAATGAATCACATAAAAACGAGGGAACTACATGTACTAACACACAAGAGTTCAAATAACAAATGGCTTTATTCATTTCGGGGATTAACATTATCATATATATTGTTTATTACCAAACGCCTTTCGGCATATAAGTATGTGTACATACATATAATGCATAATACAAAATTTAAAAATCAAGATGGCGGGAGATGGACAAATATTTCGAGCTAGATTATATTGTATTTTCATTTTTAGAAAGGAATTTGCCTAATCTTGTTAACGTTTTGATATTATTTGATTTCAACAGTTTAATAAGTTTGTACATGGTCGGATTCTTCCAGTAATAACAACTAATATATTTTTCTCTAAGAAGTTGGTTAGATGGACATGATAAAATATGATGAAGTTCATCCTGAATTTCGTTAAGGTGACAATTTGTACATATCCTGTATGTTTTCTTAATGTTCTCGTATCTACCTCTCTCTATCTTTAGATTATGTGCCGATACGCGGTACTTACAAATTAGTTTTTGGTATTCTAAAGATTTTGACAGGTAGAATTGAAGTTCAAATTTATTTTCAAAACAATAATATAGTGTATGTTTTGATGAGTTATGAATATTGCTAAAGCTATGCTGTATGTAATCATCTTTCAACCTCTGAGCGAATTCAGATAAGAAACATTTTTTATTAACAACGCCTTGGTTATTCCAGGCATACAGGAATCCATTATTACTCAAAGTTTCTTTAAAGGGGCCCAGGCTTCATTTTTAGGGGTCGTGTTGGGCCTTTGTTTCATTTAAACAGTCCTCAGAAATATTCAAGCTCTGAGAAAATCGAAAAATACCTTGAAGTATGCCTCAAACAAAAAATTTCACTTTTCATTTTTTTTCCGTGCTGTACGCAGCTGGTCTCCAGTCAGTCTGAAAATTGTGCGTCCTGTTGACAAAGTCTACAATTGAAAAATGCGTTGTAGTCTGTTTATATAGATGACCGCTATTGCACGACGGGAAGGATAACTCTTTTATTATCAAGACGAACCGTTTTCCAATATGGCGGGACGTTCATAATTTCTTAAGTCATTGTGATTTTTCAAACACGGATAATTATGGATACCCATGGATTTGAAGGCTCAAATTTCATAGGTAAAATTGATTTTTACTTTTTAGAATTTTTAACCAATATTTTATAATATGTACTTTTCTGTGAACCTCATATGGAAGCCTACCCAATTCAAATCTAACAACTATGTTGGTAGAAGAATTACGAACACCCAGTGTTCTTTTACAAAAACTAGTATGAACTATTTCTACATCATCAACCTTTGTGTAACCCCATACCTCAGATGCATAGTTTAGTATAGAACCAACATATGTGTCAAACAAAGATAACTTGGTTTTTATATTAAAGAAATCATCTTCAATATTTCTCGAAAGCCCATAGCATGCCTTTTCGCCTTGGGCAGCAATCGTCTTCTGGGCTACATTACATTTACCATTGTAATTAAATACAAGTCCTAGGTAATTAAAATTATTTACGATTTCAATTATTTTTTTCTGATAGGTCCAACTTTCGTCTTTATGTATTTTACCACTATTTCTAAAGACTATGATTTTTGTTTTAACAATATTGACATTAAGATCGTTATCGGTACAAAAATCGTTTAATAGATCAAGACTTAATTGCAGATCTCTCGGAGTTTCACTTAGTAATACAGTGTCGTCAGCATACATGATCAAGAACAGATTAATGTCATGGATTCTGATTGCTTTGCAATCACTATTAATCAACCGCTCTTCAATATCACTTACATATAGTGAATAGAGTAATAGTGATAGGGATTCCCCCTGAAGGACTCCAAGACTACATTTGAAATATTCCGATACCTCACCATTAAGTTTAACACACAATTTCAGTTTACTATACATGGACCTGACAATATTTAAAAACTTTCCAGTAATTCCTTGTTTTATAAGTTTGTGCCATAGTTTCATGTGATTCAAAGTGTCAAATACACGGGAGAAATCGACAAAACATGCATATAGCCTAAGTTTTGACTTCAATAACTTTGATACTGTATTTTGGAGTACAAATATTGCATCCCTTGTACCAAGTCCGGGTCTAAAGCCAAAGAATGAGTCAGGAAGTAAGCCATAGTCCTTGTCGAATTCATTGATTCTATTATTTAGAATAGAAGTAAACAGTTTACCTAAGTGACTTACTAAAGTCACTCCTCTATAATTAGTCACCTCATTTTTACTACCTTTTTTGTATACTGGAATTATAGTCCCTGTCACCCATTCCTCTGGGTAATCCCCTGTATCTAAAATGAAGTTAAATAATCTGTGTAACAGAGGTATGAAATACACTCGAAATTCTAAAAAGTATTCATTTAGAAGATTGTCTACTCCGACAGCTTTCTCGCGTTTCAACTTTTGGATAGCATCTGAAATTTCCTCACTTACTTCTTTGTCCAGGGTATTAAAGACAGTATCTGGTGTCTGAAGGTCATGATCTAAGTCATGTTTCAATTCTTCAGAACCCACCAACCCTTTAAAGTATGTGTGAAAATCTTTAAGATTTATAGCTCCAGTTTTTGAAGTCCTTTTCAGAAGTCGCTAATAGAATAATTTTGGATTTGTTTTGGACAAGTGTTCGAGATTATCACCTTCATAATGTTTATAAATTTTTTTAAGTTTACGTTCAGTTTGTTTATATTTAGTTCTATGTTCGCCTAAATTTATTCTGTTAATTTCAGTTCTTGCTTTATTGAAGCGAGATAACGCTGCCCGATAAGTATTGTATAATTTGACACATTCGTCGTTAAACCACGGCTTGTTACATTTTTTGCTTTTAACCTTCTGTTTACAAGTATCACATTTGTTAACAACTGGTATAGTATTGACGCATAATGGTTCACATATTTGCTTAATTGAATTGACGAAATTTCTGACGACGACAGAGATAGTATCTTTTTTATTGCAGTCAGTGTTGAGTTGGGCACTAACCTGATCAATGTTAGCAAGTAACTTGACAAAAATCGTCTGCTTGTGTACAGAGTCCCATTTAACCACATGTCTGTTAAAAGCACGCGCACAAGAACACTTAAGTTTATTGTTTTGATTGACACATTCCAATGAAGTAAACAAAGGGGCGTGGTCTGAGTGTTCATTAAACTCTCCAATTTGTAATGGTTTAAACTTGTTTGTGCAGTTTTTATTTTTTATGAAATAATCTATCATAGATGCACCGTTTTTGTTTTGGAATGTAAATTTACCATTATCATGCTGTAGTCCATTCTGTATTCTAAGAGAACTTACTCTGCACAGAGTCAATAATTTATTTCCAAACGAATTAGGCCTCACCTGGTCTTCAAGATTTCTGTATATATCATCATATTCATCCTCTTCATATTCTAACAACTCACCCAAATTGTTTTTAAGTTCAAAATTTAGTTTGTCATTTTTGATTACTTCTGTACCATACCCAATTCTGCTATTTAAATCACCATAAATAGAAACATCACCATAATGGCTGAAATAACCTACATCTGTCTTGAGTATCTCAAAAAGGTCACAATCATATTTATTATAAAATTCACTTTTCTCAGGGGGTATATAAGCAAAGCAAATAAACTGATCAGTTGCACCAAGTAATTTTTTATCTACTTTAACCCAAACTAAACTATCCTTCTCAATTTTAACTATAGATATGTAATTAACTAACCAGGATTTGTACATAAGTACACACCCTCCACCTTTACTAAGTTGTCTATAAATATGTTCTATTTCATAACCATCCACTTGTAATTTACAGTTTTGTCTCAACCAACACTCTGAAAGAAATACTATGTCACAATCATTGAATACATCAATAAATGAATCATCCTTCAGCTTTTTGTATAAACCTCTCTGACAATTCCATGCACAAATTTTAATATTGTCCTTATTTACATCTCCCTTTCTGTCCTATTTTCTATATAACTGTCCATTGATATAAAGTTTATTATACACTAACTTTGTCTTGATATTAGGGTTCTGCTTTCTTTTTTCTTTCATCACACTCACCAATTCTTTCCTTTCTCTTTCTATTTCTGGGGGGAATTGTTCATACACAAAATGTCCAGTGTCTTTCAGTATTCTTGTTTTATATCTCACATAATCTTTGTCCTTATGATGGTTGAATTCCACACATATTTTTCTTGGTTTCTTGTCCCTCTTACCAAATCTGTTAACTTTTTCCAGTTTGAGTTCATCAACAGTCTTTGAATCTAGCTTCATGGCTTGTTTTAGAAAATGTCTGATTTTCTCCTCTGTAATTTGTGGTTTTTCTGTATCATCCTCTGGTATGTTGGTGAAAATCAGGTTATTTTTCATACTTTTAGCTTTCAGATAAACCATTTCTTCTTTCATCTTTTTCATCTCCAATTCATACCTATCCATTGATATTTCCATTTCTTCACTTTTATCCTTCAAATATGCAGTTCTGTTGTTTAAATCCAAGACTTCATTTCTTAGTCCTGCTACATTGTCATATATTCTAGTTATTTCTGGTTGCACTTCACCTCTGAACTCTTCAATTCTATTATTTATTTCTTCAACTTTTTGGTTTAGACTTCTGATATTCATCAAAATCTCATTTACCCATACTGGTTGTGTTGGAGTTAATGTACTTGGTTGTGTCTGCATATACTGTGCTTGTATATTGTGTTGACTCATTGGTTGTTGCAGCATACTATTATTTGCTGTTGGTGGATGTTGGTATATATCCGGGTGGGTTTCAAAAGCCTACCGCCAACCGCTGCCAACCGGCCTACCGGAAGGGAAAAAATGCGCCAAAATAGATACTGTTAAATTTAAAGATCGTAGATTTTCATACAATAAAACGAAACTATTCAATTTGACGAAACTTTTGTTGACGTCAAAATTATGGAATCAAAATTATTTTAAAATGAAAATGAAAGTTCCTTGGCATGTACTTTGACCATAAGCTTTAGTTGGAATAGCCACATCGACTATATCTGTAATCGTACAACAAAAATCTTAAATGTGATGCGTTATGTTTCAGGTGCCTAATTCTGACCCATGTAAAATAAAGAGTTTATTATTATTATTATTACCACATGGGGAGCAGACAGAGAAGCCTTAATGATGATGTACAGGTCACTGATTCGCTCAGTTATTAGATTATGGTTGCATCGTCTATGGTACAGCCTGTAATACTACACTGAAGAAACTGGACGTTCTACAGATGAAAGCTATACGTATTGCCACCAGGGCAGCAATCGGTACAAAGAATGAGGCACTGCTTCAGGAGGTGGGAGAGAAACCCCTTTCTCTTCGGAGGGAGGAACTCTCTCTCAGATTCTGGGGTAAACTTCAGTATTTGTCCGAAAGCTGTCCAACGTATTCCAGCATCAGAAGATTCACTCGTGTCGGAAAGAACCAGATAAATCGGAGTATCTCCTATGGTCAAGCAACTACTGATCTCTTGAGAGAGCACCAACTCGATCAAGTTAACATCAGCCAACGACACCTATCAGATACTCCTTTTTGGAAGGTTACCAACCCGATAGTCAACACCGAGCTGACCCAGTCCACCAACAAGCACGTGAACCCAGTGGCAGCAAGAGCGCAAGCTCTTGACCTCATCGACTCCAAGTTCGCCGACCATTTGAAGATCTATACTGATGGCTCCAAGAGTAGCACAGCTACTGGTTACGGTTTGTGTATTCCGGAGAAAGGCATCAGACTTGCCAAACGGATACCCCCACACTGCTCAGTGTTCACTGCAGAACTACTAGCTATCAGGGACGCCATAGCATAGCTATCCCTCAACTATACGGAACCTGCCGTAATCCTGTCTGACTCACTAAGTAGCCTTCAGTCTATTTCTAACAATTTTTCTAATTGTAGGTCAGAAGTTTTAACGAACATCCGAAGTATGATTCACGACTACCAAACCAACAACAACCACCAGATCGAACTATCATGGATCCCGTCGCACGTCTTCATCCCTGGAAACGAACAAGCTGACCGTGTTGCCAAGGACAGTTTGGGTCTGGAGAACATCGAGCCTGTAAAATTCTCGTATGAAGAATTTTGCAGTCTCGTGTCCTCTAAGATCAACCAGAAATGGGACAACATGCTAAGGAACCTCAACACCGATAGATACCAGATCGATCCGAAGATACCAAACCAAACCAAAATTAACCATCCTTCTGTAGCCATCTGCAAACTGGTAACCAGACTACGCACCAACCATGTCATGCGAGACCATCAGTTCAATGCCATTAAATGCCGATGCGGACACGTTGCCACCAGGACGCATCTTCTCATTCAATGCACCGAATTGAAACCATCTCGTAAGACATTGACGGACTACCTGGAAACCAACGGCATACCAATCACCATACAGAATATTTTGGCTCCACCCACGGACCACTGGTACAAAATAATGGAACTCATCTACCAATTTATTACCACATCTGTTTTAAACAGATAACCTAAGTTTCTTTTAAAATCTATATAATCAATTTTCAAAACAAGTTTCATAGCAGAAACAAAAGAGAACATCTTTTTTTTTTTTTTTTTTTTTTTTTTTTTTTTTTTTGTGAAAGCTTCCTTCTCTTCTTCTCTCCTCTCTCACGTCTCCTTCTCTTCTTTCTTCAACTCTTCCAAGCAGAGACAGATAATAAAACCCAAAACCCAAAACCAAACCAAACCAAACCAACAACCACCAACAACAACCACCATGATCATAACGAGTTTTGGAAGAATGTAGAAGACTGAATCACTCACGCCACACTATCCAGGACCGAGTTTCACCGCCATGACATTCGTTCCGACCAGATCGTACGATTTCTCAAACCACCACCAAACCAACAGTTTTCTAACTCATCCAATTGATTCTAAATCCACTACCAACGACCACCAAAGTGCAACTACCTAGTTTGCGATATCAGCAATTGCTGGAAGCGAACGTTAACTCGCCATTTACCTACCTACCTGCTGCTATAGTCATTCATTTCTAAAATATTGAAGGACAGCTAAGAAATATTCCTATTCAAGGTATTTTTTGCAGTCTCCTGTCTGTTATTGTTGACAAATCAAACTATCAAAATGGCGACGGCTTCATCTTTTGGTTGCAAAATTACTAAGGGTTTTAAAGTAATTTGGCTAATATTCATCAAAAAACATACTATTCGCTTAATGTTGTTATAAGGTTGTTTTTGGCATGTAAATCTATGGTAGAAGACTCCTTTTTATGTGGGATTTCATTATTTGTTCTCTCCCATCAACAAGACACGTCTCTCCCATCCGCCATCTTGACTTCGGAGCACAAAACAAGCATTATGTTTCAACGATTGTTATACAGATTGTCTATATCCCTTGTCGTATACACTGACAACACCTATATCTATCAAGATGGCAGAGGGTGTGTGGACGCGATGAATTGTCTGGCTAACATTTCTTAAATATTGTAATTAAATGCATTTATGAAAATTTTAATGAAGAATAGCTAGTATTGTTACTCAATCTTCAAATGGTTCATAGATCGACACCAATACAGTACTCGGTGAAGTTATGAATTACATTTATGGTAAGACATTCAAGATTGTAAACAAGAGTGACGTCATCGGACATTTCTAATGAATAATCCATGTATTCTCAAGTTCAAAATACCTATATGGCAGTGGCGGAGCCACAGGGGGGGGCAGGGGGGGGAAGCCGCCCCCCCCCCCCTCGCAGCCCCAAAGGCTAGTTTTTCGGGCAAGGCATTTAAAAAAAAAAATTTTAACGGCCCAATTTTTTTTTTTTTTGGAATTTAAAAATGAAATCATATCTTTGCCCGAATATCCTATATTACTATAACTGTATTTTTTTTAAATTGATAGCCCAATTTTATTCTCCTATAATAATATTTCATAATTCATATTATTTAAGGATCGAAATCACTGCCCGAATGTCATTGCTATGATTATATTTTACATATTTCAAAAATTGAAATCGCAGCCCGAAAGTAGAGTTTAGAACTTTTTTTTACACAACCAAAAAAAGACAATTCGGGCACATATTTTAATTTTTTCAATAAATATTGTATGACATACAATATTTTTTAAAAAAAAATTAAGTTTAATAAGGTTTCAACTAACAACACACGAGTTCCCTGGCTTACTTCCCTTGGAAAATAGATCATTTTAATCACTTTGGGTTTTTTTGTGTAAAAAAAAAGTTCTAAACTATTATTCCACCAATAAAAAAATGTAAAATAAATAAGTTTGATAAGGTTTCAACTAAAAACACATGAGTTCCCTAGCTTATTTCCCCTTTGGGAAAAAAAGATCATAATTATCATTATAATCATTGCGTGTCCTCCAGCTGTGATCATTTCAGAGTGAAATTTCGTTAGAATAACACCTGTTCTATCTTCCATCGATTATTCGATAAACACGCACTAAAAATTGTTCAAAAATATTTTTGTCTTTTGTCAAGAATTGTTTGGCCTGGTTATAACTTGCACTGTTGCAATTTAGCAAATTGACCTAGAAATCAAAACAATGTCTTCTACACGTAAACGATTGTATCGACAACGGGTTGCATGTGATGCATGCGGCAAGGAACTTGATTCCGATTATAAAGAAAGTCACGTAAAACGCTTACACTTTGGGGATACTATTACTTTTACACCAGTTCAACAAATAACTGATAAATCTCAGCCACAATTAAGTAGTTTTTTGGGGAAAACACATACTAGCACATCTTCAGAAAGTAATCAGAATGCAAGTGAAGTAATTAGTAGCGAGCACAGAGAAGTGGAAACACATCTAATTGATGATTGTGACCCTTCTTCCCAATCAGCTAATGTATCCGGAGGCACAGTCCGTGAATGTTGCGATAAACCAACATGTTCCAACACACCTGATATAAGTGGAACTGAAATTCCGGAAAGTCCACAAGAATGTTCATCTGTTTTTGAGAAATTAATTGATTTGACATGTAAATATCCATCAGATCCTTGGCTCTTCAAGGATTCCAAAATCACTGATTCATTGGTGCGAGCAATAATAGAAATAGGTGCTTGTCAACCAGGATTTCATGATGACTTCGATGATTTCCAAATCGAAAAAGATGGGAAACGTTTTCATGTGGAATGGTATCAGAAGACAATGGAAAACAGAACAAAATCCCATAGACAATGGCTTTGTTACTCTCCAGAAACACATAAAATGTACTGTCTGTCTTGTTGGCTCTTTGCAAAAAAAAATAAATTTTCATTTGAACGCACATTCGCAGATCCAAATGCTGGATGTTCAAATTTTTAAAAAAAGGGATTGAGAAAATTCGAAGTCACGAGGATTCTGAAATTCACAAAAGTTCTATGAGAGTTTTAATTGTCACAAAGTTTCGATTGCGGAGTGACCAGACAGTCTATCAAAATTTGATGAAAGCAAAAAAGGCCGAAATCGAACGAAATCGACAAGTTATAAAGCGTCTGGTAGATGCGATACTTTTTCTGGGAAAACAGGGTCTTGCATTCAGGGGTCACAGAGAACATGCAGGATTAAGTCAAGATTGTAACGAGGGCAATTTTCTCGAACTTGTTAAATTCATTTCAAAATATGATCAAATTCTAGCCGACCATCTGATAAATGCTAAAAGGAATGAAACTTATTTAAGTCATCACATACAGAATGACATCATTGAATCCATTGCCAATGAAGTTCTTCGGGGAATTCTATTTGAAGTTCGTTATGCTAGATATTATGCTATTATTCTAGATTCAACTATAGATATCATTAGAATTGATCAATGCTCGTTTTCGCTCCGTTACGTTACCAAGTCGGGAGATATCGTTAGGCGGTTCATCATGTTCGACGAATTGGGTGGTGCAAGTGCCGAAGATTTCAAGAACTTATTAGATAAGATGCTCGAAAAATGTTCTTTAAAATTTTCGAAATGTAGAGGTCAGGCATATGATGGTGCTTCCACTATGTCAGGTGATATTTCTGGGCTCCAACGACGAGTCAAAATTGAAGAGCCTACCGCAATTTATGTTCACTGTTGTGCCCACAACTTGAATCTTGTAATAGGTGACTCGGCATCTTCGTCTTGTGTACAAGCTAAACTTTTCTTTGGCACTCTAGAAAATATCTACAGTTTTATGACAAGTTCTCTTCCAAGACTGAAACTGTTAGATTCCGAAATTAAGCTACTGGATATAGCAACTTTGAAATTGAAAAGGCACTGTGACACACGTTGGCATAGCCACAAAGACTCAGTGAAAGCTGTGATAAGCTGCATTCCAGCTCTCGTGAAAGCTCTTGAACAAATTGCTAGTGGTGTATTACGAAATACAACACCGAAGGCACTTGCTGATGGTAATGGTATTCTGGCAACAATTACTAAGTTTGAATTTATTGTATTATTAGTTATTTGGGATAAGATATTAGCATGCACAAATATACTCTCATGTTATTTACAAGAGTCCGATATTGATATTATGACTGCATCTTCACTTGTTCAGTCCACTCGATTGCAATTAGTCGAATTACGATCAGACGACGTTTTCAATGATGTTGAAACTGAAGCAAGAGATATCGCATCAATGTGTGAAGTCGCTCCGGTGTATAAAGAGTCCCGAAACCGAAAAGATACCTATTATGTTATCGTAGATACTTTGACATTTCAGATGAATGAACGATTCTCAGATTTTACTGAAATTGCTAATAAATTTTCTGCCTTAGATCCGAAATATTTCTCAGATAAAAACAGTGAAACGAAATTGATTGAACTTGGAAAGTTTTATAGTAAAGATGTCAATACTGCCGAACTAATAGATGAATATAGACATTTTAAAATAGTTTTAGAAGATATATTTACCCCCCCCCCCCTTCATCGGTACTTCTAAAAGTCAAAGATGTTTTACCCTTCATTATACAAAATACTATGGATACTGCATTTCCCAATTTGACGATTTTTTATAATTTTTGACAATCCCTGTATCCAGTACTGCCAGTGAGAGAAGCTTTAGTAGATTGAAACTAATAAAAAAATGTCTGAGATCAACAATGGCTGAAGACAGGCTCTCAAATTTATCTTTGATAAATATAGAAAGGAATTTTGCCAAAGATGTTGATTTCGACAAAGTCATTCAGACGTTTTCAACGATGAAAAAAAGGGGAAAAGCTATGTATGACTAAAGTTGATATCTATGATAATTGAAATTTAAAAAAAAAATCGAAATGATAAAATCCATACAAACATAACATTAGCCGAAAATCTCATTCAAAATCGGGTGAAAACAGTACATCCCGTAAATTAAACGGGATTTATGGATCTCCTAAGGGGGTAGTATCATGTGTTCTAGAAAGAGTGAAAATACTCTGCCAATAACAATAGTGTTTCTCTCGAAGAAAACTCTCATTACTAAGTTCGAAATTCGGGCAACCTCAGAAATCTCGCCCCCCTGGGACGTAAACCTGGCTCCGCCACTGCTATATGTACGTTGAAATACTTGTGGAATCCATTTGACTCTGATCTGCTTTGAAATGCTAAATTTAGACTCAATGTTTGTTCACGTGACCAAATGACGTTATATGCATTGAGGTGTATAAGAATTGATTTTATATTTTACTATTAGTGAGTTAAAACTTATTTAAATTAATTCACAATGTTTTTACAAAGTGATATTTTAAGGTTTTATTTCCTTTTGCTAGAGATAATAAATGGAATACCAAAATGCCATTGTTGTTGTAGAAAATATTAAGGAATGTTGGCAAGTACGCATGCGTGCATACCACAACCACAGCGTCCGGTTATGTACCGAATTAAAGGGGCCCAGGCTTTATTTGTTTCGGACAATCATCCGACAGCCTCAAACACATGAAATCTTTTGGTTAGCTAACCAGAAATAGTCTACAGAGCTTACCTTTGAAATTTGAGCCTTCAAATCCATGTGTATCCATAATCATCCGTGTTTGAAAAATCATAATGATTTAAGAAATTACGAACGTCCCGCGCGTCCCGCCATATTGGAAAACGGTTCGTCTTGATAATCAAAGAGTTATCCTTCCAGTCGTGCAATAGCGGTCATCTATATAAACAGACTACAACGCATTTTTCAATTGTAGACTTTGTCAACAGTACACACAATTTTCAGACTGACTGGAGACCAGAAGAAAATGAAAAGTGAAATTTTTTGTTTGAGACATATTTCAAGGTATTTTGTGATTTTCTCAGAGCTTGAATATTTCTGAGGACTGTTTAAATGTAACAAACGACCCCTAAAAATCAAGCTTGGGCCCCTTTAACAGACTGGATGATCAAAAAAAGAGCCACGACATTTGAAGGACATTTGAGACTTGACGTACATACCTATGGTAGTACCCTACCGAGAGAAACCCCGTCATAATTAGCCTTATTACGAGTTAATTAAGGACTTGTGGGACCATCTGGTATTTTTCCCAGTCATTAGAACAGCTCTACTATCTATTGATATAAGTATTACCGGTCCAATTATGGTATATATATGTATATATATGAAAATAAGGGAACCCTTCTTAAATGGATGTATTAAGCGTTTTATCATTAACTACTTGATTTTCTGGATTTATCGAATTATAGAGGGGTTTTGATGTATAGTGATGACGCCAAGTAAGTCCACTGATGGATATATACTGTTATGTAACTGTAAATATCTTATATCTGTACACAGCCTGATGATCGAGACAGGCAGATACGTGAAAACTGATAGAACTGAAAGATTATATACATTCTTTATATATAAACGAAATTGATTATTATATTTATAAAACTGCTTTAGAACATGAAAAATATTCATTATGTTATGATTTTATTTTATCAAGCCCTATGAAAATTTATATGCTCGGCCCATAGTTTACAGAACGTGAAAGGTGGATGGCTAGGCTTACCCAAAAGGAAAGAGAAAGAGCTCTTTAATATGGGAAAAATTGAAAACGAGTTCCATGTTATCCTCGAAAGTACATTTTACAGCGAAATTCATTAATACCTACATTAGTCAATATATATCTCACAATTTACTGCCAAGTTTTTATAAAATCATTTCAAATGACAGTCTCATGTATAGCACATTTACATTCATTCTTTACTCTCATCTCTATATAATAATAGTAATAATAATTAATAATTAATATTATTATTATTATTATTATTATTATTATCATTATCATTATCATTATCATTATCATTATCATTATCATTATTATTATTATTATTATTATTATTATTATTATTATTATCAAATCAGTATTATAGTGATATAAATCATGAATTAATTTGAAATTAATAAATAATTAAGGTCAGATTTGGTCATTTTTGAAACAAAGTTTTTTCCTGTCTAACAGGAAACAGGAAAATGGCGAAATAAATTAATAAAATTCAGTTTGCTATCAAAAAGCTATAAATATGAGATAAGAATTTTAAAAAAACAACAAAGAAGAGGTTTGGCTATACATGTATCTATATTTAACCCAAACTTAAAGGGATAATAGGCGTTAGAATACACTCGTCCTACGGCTTATATTTGTATTTCATATTGACTGTTAGTTAAATAAGTATGCATCCCACACTTTACCAAATTTTAAAAAGCCACAATAGAAATATATTCGGAATTTTAAAAAAAAGTGAGCCAACGACGATTCCATTCAGTTTGAGAATAAAAGCGTCTGGTAAATCAACGCTAAAACATCATTGTGGAATTCAACAGTAGGGGTCAAGGACGCGTGAAAACTCACATGTTAGAGTTACTTCCCTTTATATTTACACGATTTGAAAATCGCTTGATGGATGGCTCAAGCGTTTTATGATTAACTACTTTATTTTGGGGATTTATCGGATTTTAGAGGGATTTTGATGTATAGGTAAGTCCAATGATGCATATATACTGTTATTGTCCAAATTTGAGTGAACTTAAAATTTTATGTTCGTTCTAACGCCTATTATCCCTTTAAGAATAAATTATATTCAACACAAAATGGTTGATAAAAGTTGAAAATTTAGCAACGGTTGTCGTTATTTGTCTTCAGACAAACGAAGGTTGCAAACAAATGAAAGCTAAAAAATATTTTTAAGGTGACGCAGGTGCTGATCGATCATTACCAAAACACCCTGCAAAAGAAACTCACAGGCAGAGACAGACAGATATGTGAAAACTGATGGAACTGAAAGATTATGTACATTCTGTTATACAAACGAAATTGAGGACGAATATCACTTCATTTTAATCTGCCTACTTTATAATGAAATAAGAAGTAAAATATGTAAATGAATATTACTTGAAAACTTGGAAACTAGTTGTTTTTAATTAAACTCACATAATCATAATGTCCTTAAAAGTCTTGGCGCTGATCGATCATTACCAAACCACCGGGCAAAAGAAACTCACCTTCATCCGAACCTCATCTTGATCACAACCAGCCATCGACCGCATCATTTCCAATGCCCTGCCCTGGGCCCGATGCTCCTATGGGAAACGTCTCACACAACCTTACCAAACACTCCACGAAACCAAAACCAGAGTAACCATATCCCTACCAACTGAAATGGAGATGAATGAATGATCAACTAACACCTGCATCAACTAGATTCACCACCTTATCGAACCAAACCCCTAATCGAGGCCACAGTTCACCATCTTCTACAGATGTGGGAAAACGTTTTCCTAGAACCAAACAGACCCGACGATGCAATTTCTACAGCTTTTAGAGATTTCAAATTTTATGGTAAAACATATCTACAAACTTAAGATACAGCCTTGGTACGCAAACCATTTCATGGCAGAGTTGAAACGTGATATATTATACCTTTGTCCATATGACCCACTTTTTTATCGACGCTTTTTCGTGGTTTGGACTTAACTCTATAGAACAATCTTGGCAATTCTTTGAAATCCTCAACAACCACCATGAGTCCATCAAACTAACGCCAACGTCAGTTACAAAGCATAGATTTCTCGATACCACTGTCTTTAAAGGAGATTCCATAGCACAGACTAATAAACTAGATATTAAAATATATTTCGAAGAAACCGACACTCATTAGCTTTTGCATAAGAGCTCATTTCATCAGAAACATACCTTTTCTGGAATAATTAAGTTACAAGTCACAACTGAAAGAGCGTGGGTACTCTAAACGATTCTTACAAAACATAAAAATTCCACTTTAGCACAAATAGCGGCTAAAAATAGACTATTTAAGTAGTGCTCCATGTATGTCAAGCAGATGCTAACCATGTCCCTTTATATCAGAAACTATACGAATAAAAGATACTCGAT
>JAUJPP010000003.1:29210915-29235360 GCA_030562195.1 Nipponacmea schrenckii | reverse complement strand
AAAATTTAAATGATAAAAAACGGAATGAACTTTCGTACTGTTTTAATTAGACTAGTGCCAATTTGTCATTCTTTAGGCCTTAACTTGATAACAACAACATTGTTTATTCCCTGTTATGTTTATGCCTGATCATATATGATCATGATCATATACCGTACAGTACCTCATTATGCTCTTTTAATTATTTCAGACCTCTATTGTATAGTTTAGTTTCAACTTACACTAATGATAATAGAGCTATTAATAAATCAACTACCCAACAAGTATTCACTGACCACATAGATAATAGTAAGAATTACTTTTTGTCTGCTCCATTTCCTAGTTTGACCTATATTAATATATAGGCAGAGATCAAGTCCAAGTTGGTTTTTATACAGAAGCATTTAAATATACTTCAGCTTATTTGGATTTTAGAGATGTTTGTATACATTTTTGCTTAATTTTTGCACATTATTTTTAAAACAAACTAATATGTTTTTTAATTTGTTTATTTTATAGTACATATATTGTAAATAGATTAGACAGAATATATTTTCAAAAATTCTGGCTGTAATAAAACCAAGATGTATGATTACTTTCTTAATTGCCAATTAACATTGCTTTTTATACGCTCACATGGAAATGTGGACGTATATTGCCGTCGCCCCTGTCCGTCGGTCCGTCCACATTTGTTGTATCCACGATAGAGGCTACAGTTTTTATCCGATCTTAATGAAACTTGGTATACATGTATATATTGATGATATCTCGGTCAAGTTCGAAAATGGAAATTATCGCATGAACGGTTTTTGAGTTATTGCACTTGACTTAAACGCGTCAAATTTGGGTTGTATCCATAATAGAGGCTATAGTTTTTATCCGATCTTAATGAAACTTGGTATACATGTATATATTGATGATACCTCGGTCAAGTTCGAAAATGGAAATTATCGAATGAACGGATTTTGAGTTATTGCCCTTGACTTAGTAAAAACGTGTCAAATTTGGGTTGTATTCACGATAGAAGCTACAGTTTTAATCCGATCTTAATGAAAGTTGGTATACATGTATATATTGATGATATCTCGGCCAAGTTCGAAAATGGAAATTATTGCATGAACGTTTTTTGAGTTATTGCACTTGACTTAAACGCGTCAAATTTGGGTTGTATCCACAATAGAGGCTACAGTTTTTATCCGATCTTAATGAAACTTGGTATACATGTATATATTGATGATATCTCGTTCAAGTTCGAAAATGGAAATTTTCGCATGAACGGTTTTTGAGTTATTGCCCTTGACTTAGTAAAAATGCGTCAAATTTGGGTTGTATCCACAATAGAGGCTACAGTTTTTATCCGATCTTAATGAAACTAGGTATACATGTATATATTGATGATATCTCGGTCAAGTTCGAAAATTGAAATTATCGAATGAATGGATTTTGAGTTATTGCCCTTGACTTAGTAAAAACACATCAAATTTGGGTTGTATCCACAATAGAGGCTACAGATTTTATCCGATCTTAATGAAACTTGGTATACATGTATATATTGATGATATCTCGGTCAAGTTCGAAAATGGAAATTTTCGCATGAACGGTTTTTGAGTTATTGCCCTTGACTTAGTAAAAACGCGTCAAATTTGGGTTGTATCCACAATAGAGACTATAGTTTTTATCCGATCTTAATGAAACTTGGTATACATGTATATATTGATGATATCTCGGTCAAGTTCGAAAATTGAAATTATCGAATGAACGGATTTTGAGTTATTGCCCTTGACTTAGTAAAAACGTGTCAAATTTGGGTTGTATTCACGATAGAAGCTACAGTTTTTATCCGATCTTAATGAAACTTGGTATACATGTATATATTGATGATATCTCGGCCAAGTTCGAAAATGGAAATTATCGCATGAACGGTTTTTGAGTTATTGCACTTGACTTAGTAAAAACGCGTCAAATTTGGGTTGTATCCACAATAGAGGCTACAGTTTTTATCCGATCTTAATGAAACTTGGTATACATGTATATATTGATGATATCTCGGTCAAGTTCCAAAATGGAAATTATCGAATGAACAGATTTTGAGTTATTGCCCTTGACTTAGTAAAGGGTCAAATTTGGGTTATATCCACGATATAGGCTACAGTTTTTATCAGAAATTCAAATTTGACGATTTTTTGATGAATAGTTTATGAGTAATTGCCCTTGACTAAGTAAAATTGCGTAAAAATTCATTTTCTGTAGACACTATAGAAGCTACAATTATCTATGGATTTTAATGAAACTTGGTATGAGCATTGGAATTGATAAGAGGGCGGTCAAGTTCGATTTGGACGATTTTGCGATAAACAGTTTTGGAGTTATTGCCCCTGCCTCTATATTTGTTGTAGACAAAATAGAAGCTACAATTTTCAATGGATTTAAATGAAACTTGGTGTGAGCATTAGAATTGATAAGACACAGTCAAGTTCGAATTTGATGATTTTTCGATGAACAGTTTTTTAGTTATTGCCCTTGACTTAGTAAGATTGTGTCAAAATTTTTTTGTGGTTCAATAGAAGCTACAATTTTCAATGGATTTTGATGAAACTTGGTGTTTTTGAGTTTTTGCCCTTGACTTCAATATCCATTTAGTGAATGTTTTTGAGTCATTGCTCTATTTATTTTTCAAATTCAATGCTGCCAGTGGGCGTATGTTACCTTGCCTGGCAAGCTATCTTTGAAAATATTATTCGGTTATTGCAATGTTAGAGAGTAAGCTTTTGTTTTCAATTTCATCAATTATTTTTTACTTTTGACATTATCAAAATTTTTCCATTATTTATCATTTATCATTTATTACTAATGTTTAGTAAATGCTCTAACTGAATTTTTTGTTTATTATTTTTCAGACGATGCTATAGATGGAGAAAGAATTGTTATGAAATCATCAGTTTAATGTAAATGTCATTTTCAGTTGTAAATAAACAAGTCATTTTTTTATTTATAATACAGCTTCCAATTGATCTGAGAAAATTCTGCTTGAACTCTGTATAACATATTTGCTATGATTGCCTGTACTACGTAAAAATTTATGATCAGAATTCAAAACAGCATAGGATGGTTTTTAGCATTTGTAAATTAAAAATATTATCGTTTTGAATGTTAGATGCTGTGGACTATTATCATTAAGTTAAGAGGCCTAAGAAAACACAAGGATTTAGTTTAAGCATTGCAGAAACTCCAAATGCAATATTGAACAAATCACAAGATAATATTTATTATACAACTGTCTGATTTACTCTCTAGACCCAATTTGCAATAGGAACATTCTGGTCTTAATCATTCTGCTCATCTTCTAAAATAAGAAATGTCTGTTCTTGCCCCAATAACAGATTTAATGAAGTTACTCATATTTAATTTCAAGACTTTTATTATAAAAAGAAAAATATTATTGAAAACAATTCTTTTCCATAAAAAGGAATTATTAAGTTGCATAATTTCAACAAATTATAACGAGCACATAATTTTCCTTCCACGCTACCTTTTCCTAACAATAGATATACTAAAGGATTTCTCTCACTAATATATATATATAAATACAAATTATATTACATAGAATACTACATTCATATGACCAGAGATTCCCTGTATAAAAAAGCATTCTTGCATTCATCATTACACATAACATTGCATCTCATAAAAAAATAAAGTTTGTGTTGTAAATAAAAGTAACAATAATAGTCAAATATTTACACAATATACACATAATTTACATTTAATTTAAACATAAATATTAAAAATATGGCAGCAACAAAAAAATTTTTTTTTTTTTAAATTTAACATCCATGGTAATCACATGTAACATACCTTTGGTCAATACAGTGATAAAGCCAAAGGCTTACAGTAACACTCAGGATATTTTGAGAACTTATGTTCTGAACGAATTGATTGAATTACTTTACTTATGTTGTCACAACCATGTGTTTCAAATTGGTCATATGGTTATTCCAACATTTAAACATAAGAAAATAAAGGAAACATCAAATAAACCCTGTCTCCAAGTGGGTCATTCCAACCAGTGGATATTCTTGTTTATTTACTTAAACCAGCAGGTTTCATAATCTGAAATTTAAAAAAATTGTATGCACATCCATCCATGATAACATATCTTGTGACGTGTTGAGCCTGAGAAACTCTTAACATTATGATGAAATAGAGAGCTTAACTAGAAAATTTCACAATTAAAGAAATTTTTGCCAGTAAGGAACCTTGGCTTTAAACAGATGTGAAGAACAGGATAAAGCTTATTTTGTCTTAACTTTCTAATCTCTATCAAGCAAATACTTACTTGTTCATAAACTGTCCAAGCCATAGCACATATAAGGGTGCGCCTAAGTGTTCTTGGTAGCAAACCCCTCCAAAATCCAACAATGCCTTCACACTATAAGAGAGGTAACAAAAATTATATCCTTGCTTTCATAAATTATATTAGTGGTCAAGAGGTGGGCAGAGGTAGCAAGAAAATGCTGTATGAATGAAAAATTGGGTTAATAATAATGAAATACTAAATAAAAATCTTAACTGCACAAAGATAACTACCAGTCACAAAGGTTAATCAAATTCACCAATCCATTATTCTGCACAAAAGACTGATTCAGTGAAAACTCACCTGAAAGACATATTCAACAGCAGATTTAAAACTTGTATATTTATTAGGCTGAAGTTGCATATGTGTTTTAATAACATCTGCAGGTTGGGTGACCATAGACGCCATCATACCAGCCAGTAAACCGCATTGAAAGTGTATAATTGGAGTCATATTCTGCTCTGAAAAGATAAAGAACAAAAAGAATGCTTACTGACAGTAATGACTTTGAGTTACTTTTATATAATTATTTTACCAAATATCTAATATATTTCACTATAACAATTTTGTACTTCAAAATATAACATTTATCAGTAATCTTAACTTACATTCAATTACATTTCAAGTACAATTATATTTCTATATTATATATAATCTGATCATAATAAATATTACTATACATCCAAAGCACATTATCGAACAAATATAAGAAATAAAATTTAACTATGTTAACAATTTGCTACAAGATAAATCTGACATAAATAAGTTCTTATTAATGACAAGATATTTGCACTAGAACACCATCATATATTATACCATTTAATTATCTATATCACTTTTGTTGACTAAGCGGAGCTTTTGCATGATAAATTGACATCATCAGAGGTGAAATCAGTTAACAGGAAAATAATACTTATAAAGGCTGTTTTCTACAGAATGATCATATCGTATATATCATTCATACAAAGTGAAATATTAAGTGATGTTATAAAATCAAATTTGATATAAATAGTATTTTGAGATCAATGAGGATGTTTTCCATCATTGCTTATTGACATCAAGTCAACCTTCAACACATTTGTATTTATTTACAGAACCTTGTCGTCTTTGTCAATGACAATATGAGGTTAGGCAAGTTAGAATCTGACTGCATAACATATTCCATTGATAAATAGATTTATTTACTTATCAATATGCATTTATGGAGAAAACAATATTACTAGTTGAAAATAAAATCCTCCAGTAGAAAACAGCCTTTATAATACAATTTTTTTTTTTTTGGATTTCATCTTCTCTCTTGATTAAAAGAATAAAGTTCGCCAATATTTGACTTTAGCAGCTGCTTGAGCTCATTTTCTAATGTTGTTAATTTGTGTGGAAAATCAGGTTCAAAACTGACCTTAATTAAATGCTTACTACATTGTTAGCCAAACTTTTATCAGTTGGCTACAAGGCTCTATGTAAAGCTGATATACAAATTTATTAAATTTACAAATACTTTACGAACCATATCCCTTTAATAAGAAGATATCATTTGAAAATGAGATAGTAATAACTAATGCATTTCATATAAAAATGACTTAAAGATACAGATGTAACATACATTAATTTTCAAATACAATATTAATTTCAACAAGATACAATATTATCCTTATGCAAATTTGTTCGATAAAATGTGCTTGGTTCAAATCAATATTGATAAAAAATATGAGACAGATGGGGCAAACCAATAAATTTTTTACCTCTTACAAACCTTATAAGATATATGCCCTAGATGTCTAACAACCCGTACCAACATTTGCAAGAAGCCACATAAGATTAACAATACTCCAAACTTCATGGGAAATAGGCTAAGAACCAAAAAAAACGAACTTCAAAATTTAATTTTGTGAGCTTAACAGCAAAACATTGCCTTTCAAGGCAAAATTATAAGCTTTTTATATTATAAGCTGATTACATTATATATTAATATGAAATTTATAATAAAATAGGTAAGCTTGTTTTCAAATCAATTTAAAGGAATATAGTTGTCAAAATATTAGCTTTTAAATCATTTTATTAAATTTATTTAATTAATTAAATTATCTAGCTAAATAAATATTTAGAAAATTATATTCCTTTAAGACTTTTGACTGTTTAATACGAATGTCATTTAATTACATTTGTAAAATGAATGCTATTTAATTATATTTAATGTGATGATTTGTATAAAATATTTTGTTTCCAGCTTAGAATTTAAAGTCACCCATCAGATAGCAGATTACCAATTAAAATATATATAATAAAACAAATAAAATCCTCACCTTTTGATATATATTTCTTTATTTGTGTATAAAACATCAAATATAGACCAGAGAATGGTGCATCTCTTAATAATGTTGGTGCTAAACCACTATATAAACCTAAGAGAGATAAGAAAAAATGTATAAGAATAATAAAATACATAAATAAACTAAAAAAAATTTGATGGAAATTTTTAGAAACAAGACTTGAAAATCTAAACATTTGGAAAATGTTACTTTCTATCACCCTAATCACTAATTTCTAGTTAGACATTAATAGATTGATAAAACAAAATAATAATAGAATTTCCTACAGATGTTTAACTTAACAAAATGACACTGCATGCAGAAGTGAAAACAAACCTCTTAATCCTTCAACAGTATAAATACCAATTACAGCTTGGTACATGCTTCTATAAGCATACAGACCACTTTCATAACGAGTTTTAACCACAGTAAACGGTAGAACTGCAACACCAGCAACACATCGAGCTGTACCTCCTAATACCAATGATTCCAATGGATGAGGATCAGCACTCCTAAAAAGAGGTTAAATAACTTTTACGGTTTCAAAGCATTATCATAAAAACAGTTGCAGAATCACAAAAGTCAATTTGTAAGATAACTCTTTCTTGAGCTGTCACTAATTATACTTGGATCATAAAACTGTATAGATTACATACCCAATTTTTGACCTCATAAAATGAAGAGTAGAAAAATATATCCCAACACCAGGTACACATCTTGTAATAGACTGAAAGAATACATAAATAATCAATAAATCATAACTGAATGAAATAAATTTTTTCATGATTCTTTAATGAATGTAAATAAGTGCATAGATTCACTTGTTTTAATACCCTACTTGTCCATTTTACTGTACTTATTTTACCGTACTGGTAATTCAGAGTAGCCTGCAGTTACCTGGAGCCATCTCTTGTATCAATGTAAACTATAATTTTACATGTACAAATTATCTTAGAATGGACGATATAATTGTACTCACAGGGAGAACACCTCGCCAAAGACCAGTTAATTTCTCATCTTTAACAACATTAGTAAATACTTGAACCATTCCAACATGGTTTCTGTCAACAACAAAAAGAACATATTGATCATATCTATAGTTTATATATAAAAATTATGCGAAATACTGACTATCCTATCTATTGAGTGTGTAAAATAAAGCTTGTCAAGTAGTAATCAATACAAACAAAACAGGATGATATTGTGACAATTGAAACTCTCACAATATTTACTCCATAGTATTTAAAACAGTAAAAATTCTTTAAATCAGTTTCCTTGTATATATGGAAGCAATAAATATAACCCCATCTGAAGAAACTTACCCATGGGTAACTGAAGTCTGGATTCTAGTTTTAATCAAATCAAGTGGTTGAAATAAAAGAGTTGAACATGTTCCACTTAAACTTCCAGCTAAAAATGACTTCAACATCGGTGACTGCAATAAAAATATCAAAACTGACATAATATATGGGTAGGGATGGGTTTTTCAAGATGGCCTCATAATTATTAACTAGTTCACAAGGTCGAGGCAACTAGGACCTAGTTTGTAGTTTAGTAGGCCTAGTTTTACAACTACAAGAAATGCAATATCTAGGTTAGCCTAAGTATAAATTGTGCACACCTGTAATCTAGGCTAATACTAGACTTTTAAATAATTGCCCTCCAAACTAGGCTAGGCCTAGTGCATGCCTGACTGGCTGGGGCATGGGTTTCTGATGCAATTTATTAAGAACACTGACCTCATCTTTATTCCAAGTGCAACCATTTCCATGGTCACAGAGACCAGCCAGTAATACGCGAGGGCATAGCATAATACTTACCAAGACGGTGCTTTCCATGGTAAATAATATAACAGTTATAGATAGTTCCAAAATGAGATCAGTAGAAATATAATATGAATCCCCGTGAAGACCAGTGAGAGCAATCTTAATGCCTCACGGGGAGCCCGTAGACATCCATAGTCACAATTTTAAAATTTAATAACCTATTAGAAAAATTAAAAATCGAAAATCTTGGATTAAAATCCAAAATTTGTGGTGAATAGTTATCCAAACCACTTGACAATATGTGAACAAAATATAACTCCGTCAGTAGCTTAACACGAATACGTCCTCATCGACAGACTAGTTTCCTTATTATGTTTATAAACTAGATCTCGTACACTGATATTTGGCGAGAAGCAGTTGTAACTGGTTTGACTTGGTTAGGTCTGGTTACTTTGTGTACAAATTGTAGGAGAGGTTTTCAATAACGCCTCCGTGTCATTCAAACTAACTAGATGTTTAACCTGATTCTTTAGACAAACTATTTTGTGCAAGGTTAAACGAATTTCGACATTAGAATAATGTTCTTTTGGTCTAGGCCCTAATATTATTTCCTATGTTATGACGTAGTTATCTCTCGTATTGTAAGGTGTGGGTGAGGATGTTTTGATAAGGCCAGGGCCTTGTAGTAGGGCTTGTTTAACAGAAATGCAAATCTCAAAATACCTAGTTGGCCGTGGTACAACCTGCTAGCGTGTACGCAAACTGCTAGCCAGATGGACAGGACACAATAGGCCTGCTGCTGTTATTGTATGGAAGGCCATTTAAGACAAAAGTCTTCGTTTGTTATTAGTAACTGGGGCCGTCAATTTCTGAATTTTCATTGTTAATAGTAGTTGCTGAATCCGTCAATTTCTGATTTTTTATTCGTTTCTCATGAACTTGTTGATTAGTCCATATATTCACCTGATGACAACGTTTCGTTGTGTATTATTGTATTAAAATTGAGTAGTATAGGGGGCCTACCATAAAAACTGTGTTCATTGTGCATGTGCTTCCTATCCCTAAATGTCGCTTAAGGATTAATATAGTTTTTGTCCTTGTCATACTCTAAAGTGAAGAGTTCAAATGTTGAGTTGAATGATTTTTAAAACCCTTTGAAATATTACCGGTACTTACATAACATACTAAGCATTCCCGCTCCTCTCTTTTACATTGCAGTGTTTATTTTTTTGATACATGTATAAAACTATTCGCCCGCTCCATTCAATTTCTCTTATTTTCCAATTTTTGGAATTCTTAAATTTTTAAATTTTCCTATTTTGAAGGGAAGAAATCTCTACGAACAAAAATATTATTTCAGTGTGACCTAACCTTTAAATTATTACTCCTTATTTAAAATAGTGTTGGACAGCCAGTATTCAGCCTACATACATCTGTTTTTATTGACCGCTTCATAAAAGCCTACTGATTGATACATCCATATTATGTCAAATAAATGATCTTCCTGGTAGACCATAAGAACTAAATGTTTCCGTCAAGTAAACTTAACCATCTTGTACATGAACGAGATTGCTCGCCAGAATGATCCCAATTCATATTAAATTACAATATATTAAATATCCCTCATATATGCCATACATGCTTACCTGTGACTGATATTTCAACATAATAAATTCCTGTAACAACTCCATCTTCATCTGTAAAGAAAATAGATAATTGCAGCGAAAATATTACTCCCCCTAAAAACACGTTTATGGATATGAGAATTTGATGTTTCCCACGATATTGAATCATGCGAAAACAAACAGATTATGGTACCAGTATGGTAACAATAAGCGACCATTTCTTGTAGACTTACAACACAATGTATGATTACTATACATTTCAAGGTGTTCAGTATACATATATGGGACACAGACCACTATAACAGTGTTATTTTTAGAAATCCTCTTCAATCTTCTTTTTGGGGTTTTTGCATGCCCATTTTTCGTCTATATTTTGAATTGACGCCTGAAATTGGGTTAGAGTTAAGGCTTTTCGAAAGGCTGGAATAAACTTTGTAGATATCAGCATTTCAGTGATTAGCTTTGCTACAACTAATTTTTTTTTGACTGACTTCTACAAATTCTTTTTCTAGGCAGACAATCGTTTCACTGAGTGAACGAATCTTAGATTGCATTCGGACAAGCATTTTATTTTTCACAGGCTTGGGGTAAAGAAATGTGCAAAATCTTTTCATTTTAGACTAGTTGAATATGGCGGGGGAAAGCGGCAAGAACCTAATGCTATGTAGAAATGTCTAATTCAAAACATAAATGTAACATAATGCAATACCTAATACCTAAAACGTCTAATACAAAAGACAAAATACATGAAACCTTTTATACATAATACCTCACACGTCTAATGCAAAAAAAAAACAAAGTACAAGAAACCTCTATTACATAATACATATAACCTCTAATGCACAATTGATTTTACAACCTGAAACATCTACCATAGCATTAGATGACATATCTACTTAACATTAACTACATATCTTTTGTAATATCTTTATTTAGGTCAATGTCAAGGTCAATTTTTTTTTTTCTAATAGACACAATAATTTCTCCCAAACTAAGGCGAGAAAACTTTTATTGTTTTCATCATGGCTGCTGAAATCATTATGGAATTGAAACGAATGAGAACAAATTCAGCTTACAAAGAAGGCAATCCATTGAATTTGTTGCTAGACATGGTGTCTGGTATCTTATCAGAGGTATCGATGATGTTTGAAGACCCTCAAATAGACCATGCCATGGAGTGTTTGTCTTCTGCATCTGATCTTGTGGATAACATGGTTCATCAACAACAATGAAGAAGAATCTTTTGGAGTAGAACCGACGTTAGTGTACGGGAAAACGGACAGACCAAAGATTGACGTACCATTGAGCCAGCTGGAATTTTTGATTGATTGCATTTTCAAGCAGAAAGATATTGGGGAACTCTTTGGAATAAGTGTGAGAAAATTAAGGACAAGGCTTTCTGAGTATGGAATCCAATATGACAAGAAGTTTAGTACAATATCTGATGAGGAACTTGATGTAAAAACAGATATTAATCAACTATCCTGATGTTAGCTATAGATCTGTGAGGGCACACCTACTTGCTGATGGAGAAAATCTTCAAGAAATAAGGTTTCGTGAATCTTTGCGACAGTTGGATTTAGAAGGATGTATATTGCGACGTCTGACCGTTTTGAAACCAAACCGAAGCAAATATAACGTGAGAGCGCCAAACTCAATATTTCGACCTTGACATTGACCTAGATAAAGATATTACAAAAGATATGTAGTTAATGTTAAGTAGATATGTCTTCTAATGCTATGGTAGATGTTACAGGTTGTAAAATCAATTGTGCATTAGAGGTGTATGTACTTTGTTTTTTGCATTAGACGTGTGAGGTATTATGTATAAAAGGTTTCATGTATTTTGTCTTTTGTATCAGACGTTTTAGGTATTAGGTATTGCATTATGTTACATTTGTGTTATGAATTAGACATTTCTACATAGCATTAGGTTCTTGCCGCTTTCCCCCGCCATAGTTGAAAGGCAAACGTTCAATTCAGCATATACTGATGATATTACTGTGGTTCTTACGCATCTACAGACAGTTACAATTTCTCTTTAGGCCAACAATCGTTAGCATGTGTATACATAGATATCAGCATTTCAGTGATTAGCTTTGCTACAACTAATTTTTTTTGATTGATTTCTACTAAGGAGTTCCGGACAATGAATAGGGTTAGTTCTAATTTTTTTGATTTGGTGACGTATTCGATTTGATACCATATACGTATAAAAAAAAATTTCTGTAAACATTGTCAGCATAATTTCTTTTTGTACCATTAGTAAGTTTGGCAATCATGCATAAGTACTAAATTTAAGATCAAATAAACGATTTAGGGTCATTGTGGGCTGCTCAAACACAGCGGTTTCATGATGAAACTACATTGTAGAGCTATCCGGGCGGCGGACACCTTCGCGCCTAAGGCGTTGGCTACCAATTTCAAAGATGTTAAGCTAGGAGCTTGAAAAAGCACAGATAACTGTAGCATGAGGTCAATAGTGCTTCAACCTTCTTCCTCGATTGTGCAGGAATTTGCCACACCCTTCTTCCTGGATTGTGCAGGAATTTGTCACACGATATCTAAAATCTAACCCGAATGTAGTCTTGGGTGAATTGCGGCAGACACTCGAGGAACGTTTTGCATATTACTGGATTCGAAGTATTGCTTGCAAAAGCTTGAAAAAAATCAAGCAGACATCAATAGAATAAGACGTTCAGGGATATGCTGACCGCATACATACGCTTATTAGCCGAGGAAACATTTTCCTCGACAGACATGGAGAATCCAATGGCTCAGTTCATATTGATTGACGTGTTTATTGACGGATGATACTGTCGTTCGGGGGCCATTGAAAGCCACCCGAATATCTTTGACCTGGCAATCAGGAAAGCTGCTGCCATACAGCACACGTCGAGGGCGTTTAAAATGCGTAGACGCACCAATACCGAAGAACTGAGGTATATTCGTTGCAGACGTCAGATACCCTTTAACAACAGTTAAAAGAAATATATAAATAAACGAACAACACAAACAATTGGCAATCGTTTTGCAAATCTTTAGAGTGGAAGAGCACCATCCCTATCCATTTTTAGGCACAACCACCAGGCACAAAGAAACGTTTATAATTTCCAATGGACACCGGAGGCTAAGCCGATTTGCAAAAGTTGTGGGCGTTCAGGACACATGGTTAGGGAATGCAGGATCTGTTCTGTGTGGGAAAGAACCAGATCCTAAAATCATACACCCTCAAGGCACTTAAGAAACCAAGAAATGTCGCTGATTCAAGAGTTCGGTTGAAAAACAGAGGATGGCGTAGCTAGATGTAGAATGCGGCAAACAAAAAATAAAACTTGGGAAATTCTCGTGCGGTGTTCCAAATGAACTTCTGGATTAGTGCATTCGCATTTCGTGATTTACCGGCCCAGGCAAGGCATGAGGCATTAGGCCTAATAGCTCCCTATAATAAATATTGTACGGAAGGCTAATAGACTAAATTGGACGTTTGCCTTTCAAATAGCAACAGCTATTCTTATATGGAAAATGGAAGTGTAAGATTCGTATATACGCACTGCCCCGTCGCCAGGATTGAATTGGTGCTGGGGCTCTGAATTATTGTCAAGGGGGCCGCAAACTGTTCAGGGGGATGTCGAAAGACACTAACTGAAGTGGCTATAGTATAACAGAAATAGAAAAAAGGTATGGCAGTTTGGTATGACGTATATATTAAAGAGGCCCAGGCTTGATTTTTAGGGGTCGTTTTGGGCCTTTGTTACGTTTAAACAGTCCTCAGAAATACTCAAGCTCTAAGAAAATCGCAAAATACCTTGAAATATACCTCAAACAAAAAATTTCACTTTTCATTTTTTTTTCCGTGCTGTACGCGGCTGGTCTCCAGTCAGTCTGAAAATTGTGTGTCCTGTTGACAAAGTCTACAATTGAAAATGCGTTGTATTCTATTTTTATAGATGACCGCTATTGCACGACGGGAAGGATTTACTCTTTGATTATCAAGACGAACCGTTTTCCAATATGGCGGGACGTTCGTAATTTCTTAGGACATTATGATTTTTCAAACACGGATAATTATGGATACACATGGATTTGAAGGCTCAAATTTCAAAGGTAAGCTCTGTAGACTATTTCTGATTAGCTAACCAAAAGATTTCATGTGTTTGAGGCTGTCGGATGATTGTCCGAAGCAAATAAAGCCTGAGCTCCTTTAACGAACATAAACTGCAATGGAAATAATATGTCGAGTAAGCACCCGAAAACAAAGATATTAATTGATCATTAATATGATAATTGAAAATAGAACCAAGAAATAACAAATACAGGTGTGGCCCCAAAGCTCGCTTTGTGGGAAGCCCTCGTGGACCCCACCCTGGTGACGGGCCTGTATACACATGCTAACGATTGTTGGCCTAAAGAGAAAATTTTAACTGTCTGTAGAAGCGTAAGAACCACAGTAATATCATCAGTATAGGCTGAATTGAACGTTTGCCTTTCAACTAGTCTAAAATGAAAAAAAAATTTCACATTTCTTTACCCCAAGCCTGTGAAAAATAAAAGGCTTCCCCCAATGCAATCTAAGATTCGTTTACTCATTGAAACGATTGTCTGCCTAGAAAAAGAGTTTGTAACTGTGGATATGAGTAGGTTTAAGGCTCCCAATAACATCATCCATATTATAGTCTTTAAGGCAAACTAACCTACTTGATCATAATGTTCTTAAAAAAATAATCTTTAAACAAAGTATTGCTTATTTAACTGACCTTCTCCATACTATCTTATCTGATTACACACATTATCTTAATCCATTCCTGATTTTAGAAAAAAAACCTAAAACGTAGTCCATGTATATAAAAAGCAAATTAGGCCTTTAAGCTTACTAGTCCGAAACTTGCTGACTCTATTCCCAGCCTCTGGTAGCTATTTGAACAGATATGGCTAGGTGGGAGCACACTCTGTGGGGAGATTCACGCAATTTGAGATGGCGACTCAGTGATTGTAATTTTTGAATAATTTTTGACGCAACCACAGGCGTGACATGGATGTAAGGGGATAATGATGGTATGATTGAACTAACAAAAACATCCATCTTTCCAAATATATCGAAGTTTAGTGGAGTCGATGTTTGTAAATACGCTAAAACCCCCGAACCTGCGGAGGTGCGGAAAACTCCAAGATTTTGGTGCCTATTTTTTCTGACTTAGCCCAAGCCATATCTGTCCTTAGCTATCAGACGCTGGGAATAGAGTCAGCAAGTTTCGGACTAGGCCTTTACATGGCCAATAGGCATAACCTACATATCGTTCGTTGTAAATGTTCAATGCGTGAAAAAACCAACCGTTGCTTTCATAAACCCAGATTATCGTCATTAATTTTGATTGGTCCGAGATTTCACTCTTCTACCAATTAGATTCTTTGAAACAAACTATTGTAGGAAAATGTTTCAATGACCAGACGTAAGATATTTAGTTACAGTTTTTAGGATAATCGAGTCTATACGGTGAAGGCCGTATTAAGGAAAAAAATGATTGACCGTCCATAGTGGAATAGCCCACAAACTGGTTCTGATTCTTAAGAAGGTGATTTACCGCTTCCAGTTTTGATACAAGTAAAACTGATTTGTTATCTAAAAGTATCTGCGTCGCTTTTCTGGTTTTTGCTCAGACATTCGATAGAAAAGATGTTTTGAATTTATGAAACAATTCGTCAAGGTCATAACACAATCGCCTAACTCATTTTTTGTCTAATCAGAGTTACCCCCCTGTAGATCAGATACATATCATTTCCTTCCGGTTTCTTTCATTGGTTAAATCATTAACCAATAAAAAAGTGTTATTTTCCCTCTTTTTTCACTTTCACTCAAGTCACATTACTGACTTAGGCGATGTAAGTTACAACAATGGAGCCTTCAGAACAGAAAAAGAAAAAAACGTCTGTACAGTGCACAAGAGCTGCTCAATATTATAGAACAAGGTGTGTGTTTTGAAACCTTCATAGTGAATCATTAGCAATGTCTTCTAATTTAAAATTCGTTTGAAATAGCGTTTTAATTCAAATTTATATCGATGTGATCAACCGCTTAAGTCACCATGTAAGGCATGGCTGATTATGTCAGTGTGCCATATTGGTATGCATAGCTGTAATGATATTGACTTAGGCAAATGTGATACTTTGAATTTATTTGTAAAGATTAGCTATATTAATATATATTTTGAATAAAACTGAATTAAGTAGTAAGTTGCTAAGTTATTCTGAGTAGTTTTGTGCTGAATTTTGAATTGTCTTCTATAGGTACAGGAACTGAAACCTCTTCATCTGATGAAGAACCAGTACATGATGAATTTATAGTTAACTGTGATGAATTCCGTCCAATTGGTTTCTTGTTAGATGTTCCTTGTGGACACCAGCAGATTGATACTACAGTACAAGATCTAACAGTAAAAGAATCTAATATAGATATACCTGTTGTGGTTGGAGGACAAGATTTGTCTGATGATACTACTGATAAAGATAAAGATTATATTCCAGATTCAAGTTCTGATGATTCATCAGATGATATAAATTTCGAAAGGGGAAAGCAGATCACACCACAGGAGCCAAAATCTAAACGGAACAAGAGAGCAAAACCAGCAACATGGAAGAACAATGTAATAAAAGAAAAACGTTTAAAGGGTGAAGAGCATGAAAGCCGGAGGGGAATTTTTAACAAAGGAAAAAAATTAGGACCAGGATGCCAATCAAAATTTTGCCAGAAATCCAAATTAAGACACTGTAATAAATTTTCAGAAGACGATAGAAATTCGATATGTACATCATTTTACAAAATGAAATCTTGGGATGAAAGAAAATCAGTAGTAAAGGCGTTGGTTTCTAGAGTAGAAATAAAACAAAGAAAGTCGCAAACAAACAAAAGGTCTTCGATGTTTGAATACTGTCTGCAAAAACAGAATGGTTCAATATATCAAGTATGTAAACAGATGTTCTGCTCAACGCTTGGTATGGCTTCTCGAACAATTACTGATTGGCTGTCATATAATACTGCTACAGTCAATGCTGCTGATCCTGAAAAAGAAATAACGAGGTCTGATACTCCAAATGACAAACATTGGATAACAAAGAAAATGTCTGAAGAAACTGTCACTTTCCTAAAAGTCTGGTTACTGAATGTCCCCTGTGTTGAATCTCATTACTGCCGTAAGGTGCCGGCATATAAAGAAAAGCGTTTTCTTGAACCAGGCACAAAAGTAATAAGCTTATTCGAAAGATATCAACATGATGCTAATGAGGCTTCCAAGAGGGCTGTTGGTTTTACCTATTTCAAGAAGGTCTTTGCTGATTTGAAAATGTCTGTTTTTATGCCTAGGAAGGATCAATGCGATGCATGCATAGGTGCAAAATTAGGAACTGTATCGGCTGAACAACATCAAAAGCACATATCATCCAAAGATGAAGCCAGAAAAAGAAAATCGGAAGACAAAGACAGAGCTATATTAGATGATACAGTTTCATGCTGGACAATGGATACCCAAGCCGTACAATTATGTCCGCAAACAAAGGCTAGCACAAAGTACTACCGAACAAAACTTCAATTTCATAACTTTACACTTCACAATATGAAAACTCGAGATGGATATTGTTACGTGTGGGATGAAACCAATGGAGATCTGTCAAGTGAAGTATTTGCTTCTATCCAGTACGAACATTTTAAAAATTTTCTTAATTCGAATAAAAACATCAATGAACTTATCATTTGGTCCGATGGTTGCGGTTATCAAAATAAGAATTGTAATCTTGCTAGTGTTTACTTGGTATTGTCAAAAGAAACAGGTGTTGTCATTCACCAAAAGTACTTGGTATCTGGACACACCAATATGGAGTGCGACTCCATGCACAGCTGCATTGAGAGTAACATTATTGCAGATATCTATACCCCGAGAGATCTTGTCATGATTATGATAACTGCAAGACGAAAACCTAGACCATACGTTGTCAAAGAAATGATCTTCTCAGACTTCCTTAAATTGGCAGAACCAATAGTTAGCTCTATCCGACCCCGGGAAGAAAGTTGGTGATCCTACCGTCAGCATGGCCTCAATGTACAGATATTCCCCGGACAATACTATTCATTATAGATTATTTTCGGACATAGATGAGGTGTGGAAACCATTGCCTATTAGAATTAGAACACTTGATCAGGTTGCAAAGTGGGATAGAATTTTTGAAAATTTAAGATGCATTACTACTAGAAAATATGAAGATCTTCAAGTATTAAAACGGGTCCTTCCACAGAATACTCACTTTGTTTTATGATAACTTGCCACATGCATGAGTTGAAAATGCATTAAACCATCCAAATAAAATGGTATTGATTGTTATAATAAATTGAATGTGTTTGTTGTTATTAAAACGAATTATTAATCATTACATCAATTTCTTATTTAAAATGTAAATTGGCAATTTATAAAGACGATACACATCTTTGGTCAAAATAAAACCAATTCTATTTCACTAGAGTCACATCTGGTATCACATCTCGAATTACAGTGTTTATGTTATTGCTCAAGTCATATAGGTTCAACCAAAATTTTAAACCCATCTCATTTGCTCAAGTCATCCATTTTGAAGAATAAAATCATATTTTGAAACGTCATTGATTTTATCAGCTATCTAAGTGCAAATGAAAATACCATGGCAAAAAACAAGAATATGACGTGAGTTATGTCACTTTGGTGACGTTTTTTGTTCTTTTCTCAAAACCTTGAAAAATGACTTAAGCGATTGTGCTATGACGGTGACGAATTATTCATTGGAGGCCGCCATTTTGAATTAGTCCAAATGTTACTGATTGGATACATTGGATAGTAGTGACGTAGGGTTTGCCAAGGGAGGTAATTAGTTTCTAATGACGAGAATCTGGTATTGTGAAAGCAACGGTTGGTTTTATGCATGCATATATCCAAACGTTGAGGTCGGAACATGGGTTGTTATAAAATGTTAGATTTAATTGTCTTGAAGATTTACCTACTATTATCTCGGCATCTCGGAAGTCGAATTTGTTCAAGTTAGCTTTTATTTATGGTCGAATTGGCCATTGGTCGAAACGACTTCAGAGGGAATCACTGCATGATGTCCACAATAATTGTAGTTTCCACATAACAATATTAAACATTGCTTGTTACCTTGTGCGACTGTGTAAACGGATTTTTACATTATGCATTAAATCTTAACCTTAGCAACATCTTAGTCATTATTAGATAGAACTAGAAGATCTTCATACTTAATAGTCAATCAATTGTGGTGAGATTCCTCTCTATTAAAAATTAGGGTGGATGAAACAAGTTATTATTGAACAGAACAAAGGGGACTGGCACAGGATTAAAGTGGAGTAATAAAAAAAAATTATCATAATATATCACTATTATTATATAATAATATATCTACATACTAGTTTCTTTATAACTTTTACTAAAAGGGCAACCTAAAATAAAAGTTTATGATTAGTTTTAGTGCTGGTACAAGGGTCATTGAATCGAAACATCCCAATTCAACATGTCACCTGGCATATTGATGCTTGATGATATCAGAAATTCTAATCAGCAAGTTTTCATTTTGAACTATGTCTTCTAATGCATGAAGAGTTTTTGTTATGGACCTAAATGTGGAAAGTGTAAGATTATCAACGATCAGTTATAAGCCTACTAATAATATTATTCTGTTATACAGTAGTAAATAAAGTTTGAAGTTAAGCGATATATAATTTATGTAAATCACAGACACAAATACCTGCACATAACACAGATATAATGGGCATTAGTAATCAGCATTTGTCCTACTTGTAAATCTTGATTTTCTCTTTTCAGGGCTCATGTATTTTTAAGTCTTGTGATGAAAAAAAACTTTCTGATGAAGTTTTCACGGAAATATAAGATGCTCTTTAAGTTTGGAGTGACAGTAATCGTGTTGGTAGCTATTGTCATATTTTTTGTTGGAAATAAAAGAACCAAAGAAATTGAACAAGTTGAGGATGTGATTCTACAGTTGAAAGACAAAGTCAAAGAAGAAAAAGAAGGGAAGAAAGGACCTGATCAGCCAAGGGAAATTAATGCAAATTCAGAAGATGGAGAAGATGTTGAAATATCAAAACTCAAAACAGTTCCAACACATAAATATAAAGTGAATGCAATTCATTTATGTGTTGTAGCCTGTGGTGATCGATTTCCAGAGATATCTGTACTTTTAAAATCAGCAGTAATACTCACATCAACTCATTTAGTGTTCCATATTTTTGCTGAAAAAGAATTACAAAAGAGTTTTAAAGACCATTTAGAGTTTTGGCCAAAAGAGTTCCGCTCACAAATTGATTACTTTATATATGATTTACAGTTTCCAGACGGCAGAAATGGTGATAAGTCAAAGTGGAAACAATTATTTAAACCATGTGCTTCTCAACGTCTATTTCTTCCCCAAATTTTAACTGATGTCGATTCATTGATATATGTTGACAGTGATGTTTTATTTATTTCACCTATTGACCAACTGTATCATCATTTTACTCTATTTAATTCAACACAACTTGCTGGTTTAACTTCAGAAAGTGAAGATCTAGCTACTGGATGGTATAATCGTTTTGCACGTCATCCTTATTATGGTGTTATGGGGGTCAACTCAGCTGTTATGTTGATGAATTTAACGCGATTAAGACAGTCTCAATTTTTAACCTCTGTGAAAAGATATTATGATGAATATCATCTCAAATTAACATGGGGGGATCAGGATCTCATTAATATTTATTTTCATTATTTTCCTCAAGAAATATTTATTTTGTCATGTAATTATAATTATCGCGCTGATCACTGTATGTATATGAGTGTATGTAAAAAGGCAGAAGAAGATGGCGTCAAATTGTTACATGGAAGCAGAAGGATATTTTTCAATGAAAAACAACCAGCATTTAAAGCTGTTTACACTGCCTTAAAAGACCATTCATTTACATCAAGTGTTAAATATCAACTGGTGACAAAGATAAAAAGATTATTAAAAGATACAGAACATACAGGCTGTGGTAAATTAGGCTCTAATAAGAATATCTTTACAAAACAATTGGAATTAAATGAAATGTCTCAATTAAAGCAACTTTCCGTGGACCCTTGATTTTCCAAGTTGGCATGAATACCCAATATTGGTGCCATGTTTCATAAAATATTTTCCAGATTACTTCAGGGAGATAATGAAAGGGAATCTAATCTATCATGTACAAGAATATTACTCATATTTTTATTCCTTTTGTAAGCTGTCACTAAACGTTTGGTATATAGGGAATTCATCCTGGAGTTCTTTATAAAAGCGTTTCACAATCATAGAGACATTTTTAGCTGTAAGTGGCGACAAATGGTATAATCTGCTTGTCATGCTGGATATTTAGATCGTGAGGTACAACTGTTTGTAAGTGGTCTATCCAGAAACATGATAGTATGATATGTATTTATTTTTATATGCCCTCATTATAACATGGTCGTTTATTGTCACCCCTGTCGGTCCGTCCATCAAAAATTGGCTTTTGAACACAATAGAGATTACAGTTTTCATCGGATTTGAATGCAATTTGGTTTGAACTTTTGTGCTGATGAGATTTTGGATGAAAAATTGGAAATTGACAACTTTTCGATGAACTGTTTTTGACTTATTGTCCTTACTCAGTCAAAATGCATCAAAAGTGTCTTGAGAATGCTATTCTGTTTTTATTTGATTTGAATGAAATTTGGTATGATTATTTATATTGGCAAGATCCTGTACATGTTCGATATTGACAACTTTTCAATTAACAAGTTATTGCCCCTGACTTAGACAAGACATGTCAAATTATCTTGTTAACACGATGATTTGAATGAGATTTTGGTTTGATTCTTTAATATTGACTACATCATGGACCAGTTTGACGTTTTTTTTTGTTAATGGCTTTTTAGTTTTTGCCCCTGAGTCAAAACACATCAAAATTAGCTTGTGAACGTGAAAGATATTAATGGGATCTTGCATTAGGCCCAAAAAATATATGTTTAAAAATAAACTTTAAAGTGGGCGTATCTTGCTAGGCAACCACTTGTTACATTATAGAAGCACTGCCAGTTTGACTTTTGACAAGTCACAGGCACCTAATTGACAAGCAGAGGACAAACTAACTCACTATTGACTTATACATATTGAAGTACTAATATCAATTTATTATTGTCAAGCTATTATATTTAAAAATAAAGTACATTTGTTTAATTTTCTTTAACAGTATATCATGCTCACACGAACAGCTTAAGTAAGAGCTCACCTTATGCAACCACAATAAAGTAACCCCTCCCCCCCTACGAGTTTTTAATGTAATTAACAATTCCCTTGAGTGATCTCTGAATAGAGGTTCTATTTTCTTTAGTACTTAACTTGGTCTTTATAGACTTTATTTTTTATTTAGTAGTTGACTTGGTACATAAATAACAGTATTTTTTTTTATAAAATAATAATTGAGGTATACATTCAGAACTTATTTTAATCATTGGTTAATATATATTTTAATGAGGTTATTAATGATAAAAAGTTATATTATTGTTGTTTATAAATGTGAAAATGAGATAAAAGTAATATGTTATTATTAATATTATAGTTTTTGTTATAGATAATTTTCATAAAATACCCCCAACTTTCAATATGCATCATATGCTAGTGGTTCAGTTTGAAAATTGTTTAGTGTGCACCTGTATTGGACATTAAAATAAAAAGAGATTTGCAGGTTTATTAAGGAATATTTACTGGTACATTCGAAGCATATAGGAAATTGTAGTCATCTTAAAACCAACCCTTGTTTCTTCCATTGGTAGAATATTAAGTTCACTTTGTACATGGGTTATTCAACTGGAATAACAAATAATCAAGGTTTATCTTGATATATATTTTCTATATAATGCTAAATGTCCTATAACGACAGGTTTGCCCTCTGATCAACCAATCATACCATAGCTTTTGCTTAGCTAATCAGCATTTAAACTTTGAGTCTTACATTCCATGTGTGTCTAGAATCAAGAATTATCCCGGGATTTGTGATTTCCAGGTTACACATATATAAATCAACCCCAAAATGCAGACAGGTCAAATGCATCATCAATCAAGTGACTATGACACCAGTCTTTATTTCAATTTTTGAGAAATGTAGGAAATACTGATTTGGTCGAGTAATCATTTTATTTGATAACAAACTAATAACAATATTGGACATACATACTATCACAATTATATCTATCATGTTATTGAAAGACCTGGATTCTACCAAATATATATATATATAATCTGACAATAGACGAGATTCTGTATGGGAAAAAGATTCAAGATAGGTAATAATACACAGAGAAAAACAGATCTAGATATTAGAGATTAAACCAATTAGATGATTATTGATGCTTGATGAAGACATACAATAGAAAAAATAAATTGTAACTGATGGACTAGAATAATATACTGCAATTATAAAATGTTTTTTTTTTTAGGGGAGAAGAGAGAGATAGGGACAGAAAGAGAATATAAATGCATATATACTGCTATAAAATTTTTGTATATTGCATTTGAAAGAAATGTTGAAATGATATAAAAGCTAGTAATGAAAAAGTATTAGAAATAATGTACATTTAAAGCTGATTTGTAAATAAATTTTGATTTGTGTATTTATTATGTACAATTACAAAAGATTGGCAGTAGATCTAAGTTCTTTCTTCAATAATATTAATAAATTAATTCATTCAATTCAAATAGCACTTTATCACTAACAAACAAAAACACAACAATAACAATATCATTAATTTATCACAGATTGTTTCATTTCATTCTTCATTAACCTTTCATTCATTCTTACAATTACACAATTTCATTCATTCATACTCCTTAGACAGCAGTTGCTTGTCCTTGTTCAATTGCTGCTAAAACATTACTTCTCATTCTAACATACAAACGGCCTTTCGTCCAAGGATTCTGTAGTTGTAAGGGTTGATAATCATCTCTTAAGACTCGTTCTCGAACTCCAATAACAGCAACCAAACAGAAATCATCAAACTGATCTTCTTCATAGATAGGACCAGTTTTACCACGAGATACAACAGCTTTATTCAACTGTGATACAACCATATTGATTACCTCCCTTGCTGTAGTTTGAGTCATGACATGTAACTTAACACTGACAGTTTTAGAAAACCCAGTTTCATAGGCTGCATACACTCTTAAAACACCTGATGGAGACATGGTTGGGGAAGAGTCGTCGCTGAAGACACTGTCACTCGTTGAACTGCTCTCTTCATTAGGATCATAAAACTTGGCAATTTTTCTATTGTCTTTACCTACACTGATCTCATTGGAATTACACGATACAAAAATGGAGGTGGAAGAGTTGTT